>CABFOV010001636.1:62758-76110 GCA_902141375.1 Timema poppense
CAACCTAACCCAACCATCAAGCAAAATTCTTCAATTTTTTCATACCCAACCTATCAGACATAACTTAATCTAACCTAACCATAAGTAAATATCTTTTACTTTTTGTAGACCTAGACTCATGTAACATTACCTAGGCTAACATCTGACGATTCCCTTTAAGTTTCGCAAAACTAATCTAACCTAACCTTGCATAATTATCAAGCGAATGAACAGACACTGGCTATAGAAAGTCAAGTAAGCAGTAAACAATACACACAAAGTAAGTTTAACAGATATTTTTACCCGCTTCAGTGGTCTAATGGTCTAAGGCATTATTTTTATTTTAGACTAGTCTGCTGATGTCGGGGAAACGGGTTTAGAATCTCATTCGTGTTTACTGAGGATGGTTTTTACAAGAGAGTTTCTCACTCTCCTTCCATGCAAATGCGGGTAGATGTTTCCTTCCTCATCCGTACCCAATTAGAGTAGGTAATTATTATAAATACGTATAAAATGAACAGGTAGTAAGATATGGTGATAAAAACAAACAAAACAAGATAGGTGTTTTCAAAATTGCTCTCAACCTCCTAAGCGAGAATAAACCTTCTCATTTCCGACCCTTGGAACGATCCTTTAATAAACGAGTTACTAGAAGAAGAAAAAAAAAAAAGAAAGAATTGACCCAGAAACAAGTGAAATAAGGGGCCCACAAGTATCCATTCAAACATGCCATTGACATCTCACGGATACATTTTGAGTGATTTAAAGACATGTACAGTTAGTTTCAATAAAATATAGACGTCTTAAAAATAATTGGGGCTATGTGTGTTAAATATATATAGACTCTATGTGTGTGTGTGTTTGTGTATATGTTTATGTATCTTCGTATCTGCATAATCATGGCTAAGGACGAGTAATGTAGGTTTGAGAGTCAAAACACTGGCATTTTCGTGGAGGGAAGGTGGAAAGCATTCCAGGGGAAAATAATACTCAGTATAACCAGCCAGTATTTGAACCCTGACCTCCATATAGCTGTAAAGTCAGTGAATACATGTATGGTTCGACTTTATCAAAGCTAATTTTGTATTAAGTATGGTCATAGTGTAGCCTATCAATGTAAGACTGCCTTTCAGGTTGAACGGAATGTGGTTTAAGATATTGTTTTAAAATTAATTGCTTTTTTCGCTAACATGAACTATTTCACCTCCCACCTCTCCCCCCTCCCCTCATTTAGTTTTGTCATTGGAATCTTACTGTAGATTATGTAACTGTGAAAGCATCAAGTTTTTATTGTGACGGAGAGTACTTGTTTATATTTGGCTCGACCATTAGAAAGCCTGGGACCGGCGGTGATTCCAATGAATTCCAAAGTCTCCCTTTAAAAGTCGGTGTATTCAACATCGCTGCCAAGCATACAACCAACACTTTAACCATGCTCTGTATTGTACTTCTTGACAACGCCGTTAACTCACTCCCCACTAAAATTTAAAGGATGGGCAATAAATATCTTAAGTCGAATAAAAAGGTCTTGGGCTATTTTGTAACAATAGTGTTCTCATGTGGACGAAGAAAATAAAATATCCTAGATGAGAAAACAGCCATTAACTGGACTATGGACATAGTGCTTTGTCGTAAAACAATTATTTTTACGAAGTTGGATAAGTAGCCATAAAAAGAAATACAGTTTTAGTTAGGAACTGCAAAAGTTATCGTGAAGGAAACAAAATAAAACGTTACGGTAAAAAAAAAAATACAATCGAGAAGAACTATGTCTACTTTTAGTTTTATGACTGTTTTCCCGTCAAATCTGTCTTCAACAACAGCTCTGGCACAAAGAATTCAAGTGTCAGCCATTTCTAATGCTGACTAATCGTTCTTCAGCACCTGCCCAAGTGAAATGTGGCATCCGTTTCCTTTTATTATCTGCTGTTTTGAATTGTGTACAAACTTGTTTTTATATACATTTATTGGAAGCGACTTAGATCTTTGGGAAATACCTCGATTGCCCATAAACTTTAAAGCTGGTTCCACAGCGCTGTTAAAATTGCATCGAATGAACAAATCAAGAGAGAGTTAATAAAGTTTATTGCAGATTACATAAATAATGTGAAAAGTAGGCATGTAAGACTCGAAACTATCAAAGCAGTTTTTTGTGGATGTGAGCTGTTGAAAATATTTTCAGGTAGAACTATAAATGTTCTTAAATTCTTTTGATCATTCAAAATACATCCATCCATGTTGTGTTTTGCTTAGTCTTTATTTTATGTATGTTTTTAAAGTATATATTATAAATCTCCCGATGTACATGAGATCCACCCAAATTAACAGTTTAAAGTACTTCAAAATGGTATGGCTGGTATGATCATTTTAATATTTATATTTTAACTCTGTCGATTTTAAGAATCCAATAAGGCAATAGAGCTACGTCATTATTCTAATAAAACTGGTTGATTTTTTATTTATTTGTCATTCACGTCTTACTACACATTCTTAATATTCACATTAAAACTATTAGATGCTATAATGTGAGGATTGAAAATGTACCCTAACTAACCTTCTCCCTCCCTCTCTTCAACCCAACTCTCCCTCCCACAACAATAGCAATGTTTGTATCAGGACGCTGCCATTAAGAGGCAGTAAATATAATTGAGGTCGAGTAATTGAACCAGGGCCTCTGAACTCTAGTATCATGGATCTTTCTACCACCGGTACCCATATTGGTGTGCACGCGGACTAAATGTCAAGGTGTTGTGTAACTCTGGGCTTGAACCTCAATCGACAGTACCGGGGGTAGTTTTTACTAATTAGTTCCTGACTCTGCCTCCACGCGAATGTGGGCACATTGCCTATCGATACTAGCTTTATTAGCCTTGATTGGTTAGTAAGGAGCGCTAGGATAAATATCAAGGGGGTATTATCTTATTTGAAGATATAAAGATACGCATAAGGGGGCGGCCAGACTGAGCGCGCGAGCGAGCGACTAAAATATAAAATAGAACACGTGGATTCTAATGGGAGGTGGCCACACTGGAGCGAGCGAGCGAGCGCGCGCGCTTGAAAGATAGAACTGTTTCTATTTTTCAAGCGCGCGCGCTCGACCCGGTACAGTCTAGTTTACAGGCGCTAGGCAATATTATTGTATGTTGGTTCATTGAGTGCTGGGAAACTTCTCATTTTGACATGATATTTGACTTTTTTCTATCAGTGATAGATTTAACACACTTGCTATTAATGGCCTAATTTAATTGGTAAGACCATAAATATATGTAAGCCCGATATGTTACAATACTTCAATATTATAATCAAAGTAGGCCTTTACAAATAATAATCACCATTAGTTTGGAGAGTATGAAAAAACCACAACAATAAATAAGTTTTAAGAATCACCTTCAGTTCACTGAGCCTTCGAACCTTTATCTCCCAGTCAAAAGCTATGGAGTGCAACGCACCATTCCGCCACTGGTGCGGCTAATCTGATTTTAAAACACTTCAGTACATTAAAAAAAATTGTTGTAAGAATTTTTGAGTATCAGAGATGTACCAAGTGTCTTTGACAGATACATCTTCTCTAATGAACTAGGGTCTGCTAATTACGCGCTCGCTCGCTCGCTCGCTCGCCAGTGTGGCCACCCAGTCGCTTGCGCGCTCGCTCGCTCGCTTGCGCGCTTGTCAGTCTGGCCGAACCCTAAGAAAAAATTGAGTGAAAGTTGTTTAAGATCGCTCCACTAACCCTGCATATATTTATTTAGTACCACGTCTTACCACCCATTCGGGCTGTACGCCTATAAACTAATTACACTAATGGGTTAAGGATTATGAAGGTTTAATTTAGATGAAATGCACCCACATTTGCGTAGAAGGAGCGTGGAAAATCATTAAGGAAAAAACCTGTGCATCCGGCTGGGATCGAGCCCAGATCTCCCCATCTTCGTCAGTCTAGTCCAACCCGAAAATGGTGCGTTAAACCACGAGACCACCGAAGCGGGTAGCCCTGAATATTACCTGTGTAAAATTAAACTAGCATTTCTAAGCATTTTCTTAAATTAAATAAGTACCTGAAAATATAGACCATAATTTTAATATATTCCTAAAAAAATTCTGAACATAAAATTTTACAATTACTGTATTAATTTTTACTTTCTCTCGACACCTCAAAGAGAAAGTATTATGGTCGTCAAAAAAATCAAACTTAAGATTTTATAAATGTCGATGTTTTATCATCGATCCCCCCCCCCCCAAATAGTGTTTTTTTGCATTGCCGTCTGTCTATCTGTACCTCCAGCCGATTGGGCTAAAACTTGGTGCCTAGGGTTTATACAAGATTCCGCTAAAAGGTTTTTGGAATTAGATGTCAAAGAATGAAGTAGTATCTAAGGAGGCAAAGATGGCTACGTATAAACGTATGCTAACGTCAACATTGTTTTTTGGATGTGAAGCGTGTGTGTGTCAGGTGGAACATAAATGTTACGGAACTCCGCACGGACTCTCTCGCTCTATTGTTTAAAAATGCAGATATTTACTTAAAACTCGTAATATATGTGAAACGAAATAATTAATATACACTGCCAAAACCAAGCATAAATTGGACTATATTTACTTACGTAAAACATTCTTTGTGTTCCAGTTCTAAATTTTATAATTTTATTTTTAAAGAATTAATATACTCATTTATATGTTTGGATCAGTAAAAAAGATCGATATTGGCTCCACAAGGGTCAACACTTCGTATTAAAAATTTATCTTCCGGTTAAAACTTTAAGATTTTAGTAGGTGTTGCATATATTCAGGTCATCGCATTGCTATTAAATTCCCCATTTATAAATTTTGACCAATAAAAAAGTATTTATTGACTATTGAGTCTAAAATGAAGGAGATAGATCATTGCTCTACAAACGTTTCTCCTAAGAGGTTTCAGGAAAAACAATATAAACTTTTAGAGACTTACTTAGATCTAATTACTCTATAGCATTGGATAATTATTGCGTTAAAACTAAACTAGTATATTTTTACAATTAAAGCTCACAAAATTATATTAATTTATTGCCAATATCTCAGAGATTATTAATTTTATAAAAATATATTTCAAATATTTTATTTTTATTTTTAATATCACTACAATTTTTCAATGATAAGTTATTTAGTATCGAAAATAGTTGCGGAGATACATAAATTTCCGCTTTTGTAAAGTACCTTAAAAGTAATTTTCATGGGAAAATGAAAATAGCCATTTTATTTATAATCTTAATCAACGCCTAAATACGAATTTTAATCAAAATCGTTGACTGGGTGACCAAAAATTCCATCCGAGTTAACTCAGTATGGCTATCCGCATTACTCTGGTTTTTCTTCTCTCTCTTCACACTAGTAATATTTTCCTCATTCCTAATTCCTAAGTTGACTTGTTTTTCAGCCTTATGTAAAAAGGCTTACATAATAATGTGCTCAAGGGCACCGCCTACTTGAAGTAACATATCCCTCCTCCCCCCTCCCCCCCCCCACTTCAGTATTTTTTATGATAATATCGGTTCATAAGCTTCGAAACCACTAAAATAATCTTCATTTATCTAAGGATTTTATATTGCAATCCTATTAAAAACTGCATTATTTGTTTGAGGAAGCGTAGATGTTTATCACCATTTAATTAGGTCTCAGAACTTGACTTCCTGTTAAACATCACTAAAAAACTTAGTTTCATCTTTTTTTTATTCAGCTCCATTTTGGAGTAAATACCTTCTTAGCAAACCACTCCTCTAATGAAGCAGGATTTTTAGAAGTCTCCAATGCGCCTAAACATTCTGGTAGACAGTCCCTTTAAGAGAAGGCAGATTGATGATAGCCGCTGCATATTATAAACCTCCTCGAGTGTGGCAGTAAAATCGAGCGAGCTTGTAATTTGTGTCCAATTCTGTCTAGACAAGGTTTTCTCAACGTTGACCTCTGGTAATGACCCGCCAACCGACGGGTAATAGACCAACAAGGGAGGTGGGGGAGGGGGGAAGTGGTAAACCACAAAAGCGCGAGACGATCGTCTCTTGTTTCAGCGGAAGTGACGTATCAGGGGGTGGGGGGTGCCAGCTCACATCGAATATGTAGAGATAAGTATTTTTTTTTACAAACAAGGTATCTGCCAAAGCAAGAATTTTACCTAAATCATTGCTCTGATTGTAGGATAAAAGAGACCGCGAACTAAGGCCAATATGTTTTCAGTTTTGATGGTAAAACATTAGTTTGGCTAAGATAAAGTGCCTCCATAGATTCGATTAGTTTGAATTTCTACACATAGTAAGTAATCCAAACAGTTATTGAATATTTGTCATGAACAAAATGTCACCTGATAAGAAACTTTTTAAATTCAAATAAAAGGTTCTCTACGATGCTGATGACAAATTTTCAAGAACTGTTGAGACTCGTTGCTAATGTTTAGAGCTCACATGCTAGAAGTGGCTGTGTTATTTTAAAGTTATTGTTCACATAAAATGGAGGTGAAAACTAGACACGCGTCATTATATAAATAAAACCCCTACATTATAAGTTTTATAATTCTAAAGAAAATATATGAAAAGGTTAAATTAGCTCTCTTTCTTTGACGTTGTACACGAAATGTAGCCGCTTTGAGATCCAACTAAATATTTAACGCCTTGGACCGCGTGTCCACTGATCATAAACTGTGAGAGAGTGAAATACGAGTACATAGGCATATTTTTAATTTCAAATAACATCCTACGTAGAGTTTTTTCAATATCTTACTTAAATACTTAAATAAGAATGTAACTTCAATAGTTTAGGAAATCGTAGATATTTTGTGGATGTGTGTATTAGCTTACGATCCAATTTTCATAGCTGACAAGGTGACTATATCTACTTTCATATATTGATACATTAGGTCATGTGATATGCAACTGTCTTTTTTGGCAGCTATTATCAACAACTATAAAATCTCAAACAATAAAGTAGAACGTTATCAATTTTGTCCGCCAAAAATTAGATTTTATTTTCTAAAAGGACTCACCTCTGAAAATTGGACTGCATACATTTTGTAGTTTATCAGCCACTGTATATTACATTTATTAAATGTCGTTTATTAAGTCCACCGATTGGAATGAAGGTGTAATTTTGCTCACTTAAAATACAAGCCAAGCACTCCAGCTCTGGGTCATAAATTGCTCGATTAACATTCTTAACATTTTAATAAATTAATACAAATCATAAAATTGGAGTATTTATTTATATAATCAGTAAAGCAGGAACAGAGCACAGCTTAAAGGCAAACACATTTTATATGATTACATTTTGTGCTTGGTGAACTTTATTTGAAAACGTTCCAACTATGAGAAATGCCGCTAGCTACAATGAAAGCTTCCTCTAAATATCTTCTAGAAGACACCAAAGTCCAAATATTGGCCTCCCTCCCACCCCTATTGCCCCCACCCTCCTTTTAAAGATACGCCAAGCACCCATGTAATATCAGCAACAACTTCATACTTGAACCACTCACACTTTAAACTTTCCTCCATTTGGGTTTAAATAACATGACAAGAAATATATGGTAGATAACATCTCCGTTTTCGTTGTTGTTAATTCCATTAATTTTCTATAAGTTGTCGTATCCCTCAGGTTTGGGAAGTCAAGCTTGGAAGTTTTGGGTTCGTTTCCTCTCTAAATCCTTGATAGGAACCTCAGATCTCGAAGACGTAATCTGATGTTTAAGTGAGAAGACTAATGTCCTTATACTTTTATTAATAACAAAAGCAAATTACAAGTTAATGGTGTACTTAAAGAGAAATTCAGACAATGCTTCTACATACGTACAGTATGACAGTTATTACAAGAAGAGCCCCGCCTTCTGGATGTCCGGGGTTTATATATCTTCCCTGTTTACCAGTGGAAGCTTCTAGCAACGCAGAACAAATGGCGCAATCAACAATTCTGAGAGGAGCATGTGACTGGGCTGATTTCCACTGTTTTCTCACTTTGGACTTTTAGAAGTCACAATATTGTCTCTGACTAATGAAATAAGTAGAAAGTATTATTTTAACACGCAGTTCTCTAATGACTATAGTCTGTATGACTTAAGCTTTACTTTAAACATTATAGTCTGCTCACACTTCTTTACGCCTCTTTTGTATTGCGTTACTATTACAATAAATGTATTACGAAATATAATAAATACCTTAAATATTAAACATCTCTCTTTACCTGGTGGTATAATGAATATTGCTTTAAGGGTTTATAATAATTGACTAATCTTCCCCTAGCTATACGACAACGTCTCTTAGCTTTGTTTGAACAGTATACTAAAGTGTGTAACATTTCAAGAATTGTCAACTCCACTAAACCTTGCTTATTCGACGGGCAGGCACGTTTAGTTTAGTAAATTTACAAGCTATTTAGTTTTTATAAGGATACAGCACCTGGCCAAGGAGAAATTACAACCATTAATACAAAATACATTTTACCAGAGCACTAACTTGAGTTAGTCAAACGCCGGGAACTTGCAGCTTGTGTGAAATCAAATAAGGTTTCTACCTAATAATGTAAGTACAAAACAGCCAATAAAACCCAAATATAATTTATCTTGGATTTAATATTATATAATATAATACTTAATAATAATATCATTTAATATAATATAATCTCTAACAATAATATAATCTCATTGGATTTGAAGCTTATAATTTTACATGGCAATCAAGTTAGATGTCAAACAAATTATTACTACATTCAACTGTACAGTTTATTAGTAAAGATTAACCCTTGTTCTCGTAGTTTTGGGGCCGTATGAAAGAACTTTACTAAGTGGATACTTAGTGGACACTAGCGTGGGTTTGCTTGCGTCATCTCAGGTTAAAAAGTGGAATCACTAGTGAATTTAAAAAAAATTAAAATGTTAATCTTCAAGTTACTAATCGTCTAATTATTTTGGAACCACCCTGTAGTAAGATATAAAAAAACTTGCCATATAATTTTTTATTTATTTATGACAAAATATTACTTAACTAACTAATGGGATGTGCGCGGCTAACCAATATTTCATACTGTGATTCTCAAAACATAAACAACACCCCCAGATCACATAAAATCTAGTGGCTACAGATGGAATTATAAATCTGATTTGTGTTGACAATATTACCTTTTTTAAATCGTATATTTAACATTTTGCAGACCTGCCTCGGTGGCGTAGTTGGCTAACGCGCTTGTCATGTTAAGCTCGACTGCTAAGGACGGGGAGATCGAGGTTCGAATCTCGGTCGGTTGAACTGAGGTTTCTTTTCCTAAATGGTTTTCCACTCTCCCTCCACGCAAATGCGGGTTCACTTCCTTTAATTCAACCTTCCCAATTCCTAATCTATTAGAGTAATTAGTACTTAAAGCGTATAACTCGAACATGTAGTAAGATGTGGTGCTAAAATATTATTATATTACTAGCTGACCCGGCAAACGTTGTTTTGCCATATAAATAATTTTTAAGTAATTTCTAGTGTAGACAAAAAATAGCTTACTTATTGTAAGTGTGTAAGAATGTGGTATATGCGTGAAATAGGCATGGAGCGCTGTGAACGATGAGGGAATATAAAAATAACAAAAGGCAAACATTATTTTTAAGTTATTATAATTTATTCCTTAAAATTATATATCATTAATTAATCAATTACGACAGTAACACTAACAAACAATATCAATCTCTTAATGCCATAGCGTGAACAATATTTTTTGTTAGTCCATCTTTAGCTAACACAAACAAACTGGATGGTTTACCCACTCTCATCCCCGTTCTCATCCCTACTCCGTGCTGTTTACTGGGTCAGAAGTGACACCTGTAGACAACTGGCGGGGATAACTAATTAAATGACGATTGATCAGTTATCGACCGGGGATGAAAAATGATTAAATTACTAAAATGGCTATTAAAAAATAGGGGTTGGTGATAAAAGGGTAAAAATTTAGGGTTGTATGTATTTTTTAATGCGACATAATAAAAAAAATAAAGATATTAAAAAAATGTCTAAAAATTATAGAAAAATGTTAAGGGTGGACAACCCTTATCACTAAGGGGTATGAAAAATAGATGTTGGCCGATTCTCAGACCTACTCAATATGCTCACAAAATTTCATGAGAATCGGTCAAGCCGTTTCGGAGGAGTACGGGAACGAACATTGTGACACGAGAATTTTATATATAAGATAACATTTTGCTTATAACATTTAAGTTTGTAAAAAAGAATTTAAAAAGTTTAAACAAAATTATATATATTTGGGCCTCCAATTGTTTACAGTCTGGAGCCTCCACAACTCTAAATCTGGACCTACGTCAGTCTCACAATATAATCTAAACTATTTATTTTAATAGGTTTTAGATATATACCGTTGGGTTTCTTCTAGTACGTGAGCCAAGTTTCTGCTCTCTAGGTTTCTGAGCTTAGGAGTTCTCCCATCCACACACAACAACAACCAACACATTATATTTTATTCATGCAGCTAAAACGCATCAAAAGCACAACAATAATTCACAAATAACTCCCAATTTTCTCCATGAGTATGACCATAACAACCACTGACTGCGTTTGTTCTAAGAAGGTTCGTTCTACAGTTATATTCTGATAGAAAGAAACCTTTATAAAATACAAACTTTTTAAAATTATAACAGATTTATTATTTTAATATTATATTAGTTTAATCTAATAGGTATAAATATTATCTATCAAATGTGACAGCTGCATGCCAAATGGAACTATGTATAGGCATTTGGAAATGGTTTTAATAACTTTCACGACTACCAAAAAAAAAGTGTTTCCCTTTTGAAATGAGACTGCAGCTTCCTATATCCTTCACTTTAATCATAGAATTGCAGCTCTTTGCGTGGAATTTCATTGAAAATAGAGCTAACTATTTATTCACCCATCTTTATTCAGCTAAATATTTAAGCTTATTTAAGCCATGGAGAGATGTTTGCATTTTTATCCTTTATTTAGGAGCTAATCATATTTTAAAATACCAAATCAATATATTTTAAAAATTGCAAGAAAGAGAAACGTCAGAAGTGAGTTTCAACAGTTCACCAGTAGTTCTATGGCTTCTCCTCATCACCTTGCTAGTTCCCGATACTTTGTATAGGTCACATGTTTAAAAATATATCATATGATTAGACTGCACACTCAAATATTGTTTTGAAGTATTTTTTAGTTGTTATCTCATTCTGGTATAGAAAATATATTATATAAGATTCATATACTCGATATATTCCTTTTAAATAATATAAAATATGCTACACTAAAGAACAATAAATTTTAGCTAACACTTTTTACGTTAATTTTTAAGCAAAAAAATATTTAAAATACCACAAAAAGAAATCTTAAAATATTTTAAATTAAAAATGTATTGCAATTTAATAACAATTAAAATTGCTATTACGTTGCTTGTTTTACTGGTTATATCTATTCGTCCTTTAGTGTACATTGAATATGCTTCCCCCCCCCCCTCCGGTCACCCAATAGCACTATTTTGAATGTTAAATAATGGTACCAGTCACCCACTTCCCAACAAAACAAACCACCCCCTCGTTTTATTTCCTTGTATATTCTTTTTCCATCCTCCAGGTACATTTCCACACAATATTTATCACCCTCAAGGACGTTGAAGCGCGTCCAGGACCCTGAGGGTGCTCCTACGTATAATCATCATCCCCTCTCACCCCCTTCTCGCTGGCGATAAAAACACCCACTCTCCGTCAGGAGACCAGCGTTGCCCGGAAGTCATGATTTGTGGGAGTCGGGGGTAAGCAACGCTGGACATGCAACAAGGACACGTAAATCCACTGGAAGATGAGAAGGGGTGTGAAAAGAACGGATTCACCAAACTTCCCGGATGTCTCCTTGTAAGTGTAGAAAGGTTTGGCAATGAGAATCGCGCACGTTATAAATTGGTCGTGGACCGAATTGAGTTCCAAATTAGTAAATATGATGAAATGACCCCCTCCAAAAGGTTCTTCCCCTTCTCAGTATATTGAAATATATCTGCTTTGGCTCTAAATGATATAGAAAACGTTGGTCCCAAAGTGAGGTGGGGAGAGTTAGAGAAATGAGTCGTTCAGACAGGGATAACACAATTAACATTCACATAAACGTCAGGCTTGCTTTGTTATGTTTCATGGTGATGTGAAGACTTTACCGGATGTTATGAGAGTGATTTTATTAAATGGTTTCCCACTCTCCCTCTATGCAAACTCGGGTAAAATTCCACTCAATCTTAGCTACCTCACTCCTACCACAAAGTTCAGTTTAATGTGGATATCCTGAACGAGTAGTAAGGCGAGGCTTTTAAATATAAATTGGTTTATTTCCTCTTCTTAACCTTTCTAAGCTTGCGGCACCCTTATGAAGGGGATTATAATCTCGTGGCACCATAGTGAAAGGGATTATAATCTCGTGGCACCATAGGGAAGGGGATTATAATCTCGTGGCACCATTGTGAAGAGGATTAGAATCTCGTGGCACCATAGGGAAGGGGATTAGTATCTCGTGGCACCATTGTGAAGGGGATTATAATCTCGTGGCACTATTGTGAAGGGGATTATAATCTCATGGCACCATTGTGAAGGGGACTATAATCTCATGGCACCATTGTGAAGGGGATTATAATCTCGTGGCACCATAGGGAAGGGGATTATAATCTCATGGCACCATTGTGAAGGGGATTATAATCTCATGGCACCATTGTGAAGGGGATTATAATCTCGTGGCACCATTGTGAAGAGGATTAGAATCTCGTGGCACCATAGGGAAGGGGATTAGTATCTCGTAGGCACCATTGTGAAGGGGATTATAATCTCGTGGCACTATTGTGAAGAGGATTAGAATCTCGTGGCACCATAGGGAAGGGGATTAGTATCTCGTGGCATCATTTTGAAGGGGATTAGTATCTCGTGGCACCATTGTGGAGGGGATTATAATCTCGTGGCACTATTGTGAAGGGGATTATAATCTCATGGCACCATTGTGAAGGGGATTATAATCTCGTGGCACAATTGTGAAGGGGATTAGAATCTCGTGGCACCTTTGTGAAGGGGATTAAAATCTCGTGGCACCATATTGAAGGGGATTAGACTCTCATGGCACCCTTGTGAAGGGGATTATAATGGATTAGAATCTCGTGGCACTTTTGTGAAGGGGATTAGAATCTCTTGGCACCCTTGTGAAGGGGATTAGAATCTCGTGGCACCTTTGTGAAGGGGATTAGAATCTCGTGGCACAAGAATCTTCGTAAGATATTTAAAAAAAATCTTTTTATTACTTTCTCGCTATCTTACAGGTAGAGAAAGTATGGTGATCGTCAAAAAAATCGAACTCAAGATTTTGATGAATCTAGACGTTTCATGC
>CABFOV010001636.1:82592-109833 GCA_902141375.1 Timema poppense
TATATATATATATATCCTGTTACAAAAAAAGGGCGCCATATCGTCTCGGGCCTAGGGCGTCCTCAAACCTAAATCCGCTACTGGAGTTAACATAATCTATATCCTCATTAATCTCCTAAACTTATATTTTAATAGCTACTCCAGTGGGCACAAGGACTAAATACAAATCTCGTTTAGTATGGTCTACCTGTGACTGGGAGGAAAGAGTTCTAACCCCAGTGGGTGTACTAAATAGTTTCATCACTCTTCATACAAATACGGGTACGTTTCCACTAAATTATACCTTTCTCCTCCCTTAAAAAACGCGTATGGACCAGACGGGTTCAATTATCTTACGTATTTATCAAACTATTATAATAACTACAAACTTTCCCAGAAAGCTTTCATGTCTAAAAACTCCTCCTTCTTTTGATATCGGGCGATTAATGTTTCTTGGAGAGCACGATAGTTTAATTTGTTTAGTAAAAGGTATGTTACTTGTGAACCATTCTGTTAGTCCCCCTCCCCTCCCTCTTCTTTCGACATGAAAGCTAATCACGGCCAAGCGTCAGCTGATAAGGATACTGTTTCCCGGTAGCGAGAGGTGGAAGAAGGAATCCTGATGGGCCGCTGTTAGGCCACCTTGTGGGACCCCATTCGAGGAACGGGGAGGGAATGTATCCACGCTATTAATTCTCGGAACAACGCCTGATCCCTATAAACAAACTCGGAGGTTTTTATCTTGGAGGCATCGACTGCGAGGTGATGTTAATGTCCAGACCGTTGTGTTAGGTTGAGAAGGGACTCAGCGTGAAGTCAATAGCGAGCGTTCGGTCGGACCTGGATCACGGGATATTCGTGGAAAAATGATACAAAGGGAAATAGAGGCTTTTTTTTCCCGTGCCCTTCTAATCATTTGGACTATCCTCATGTTTACACTCATTGGGTAGAGATGAGGAAGGCAGAATTTTCAAGGAAATGTACCAGTATCTGAGTGGAAAACTATTTAATTAAAACACACTTTAAAAAATGGCCAGGATTTCAACCCTAGCCCTTCTGTCAACAGCAAACCAGAAGAGAAAAGGTAGTGATACCCTAAACCAATGGTTCCCAAACTCAGGGTCATGACCCAAATGAGGATCGCAAGGATGTTCCTGAGGGTCACGGGAGGGTCTCAACAAATATCTTTCTAAGGTTATAGAATTAAAACAATTATAAAAACTTCATCAAAATGGTATGTTATGAAGAATAACTTATATTTACAATAGAAACAGCGCCCAAACAATGTTTTGAAACCCTCCTGTGCTTGGAATTTTGTAACCAGCTGAAGGACCATACCATTCTGACTCGGAAGTTTAAAATGTTATTTCTCCCTTTTCTGACAATATAGTCCACCTATTTGAACAAGGATTATCAGGACATATAACGATCAAGATCCTCAGAATAATTTACGTTGTACCAAGTCCCTCAACATAGCACCCAAACTTGAAGAGCTCGCCTACAAACTGAAGCAGTATCACGGTTGTCACTGAATAATTGTTTTTGTTACCAAATTTGGTTAGATGATTCACACTTTCACTGGAAAATAATGTGTAATTTTATATTTGTAAGTATAAAATGCTATTGAAATTCATTTAATTCCAGTAACTATTTAATCTTACAAATATAAAATTAAACAATATTTTCCCGTGGATGTTATATTTTGTACATACCCGCGTCAAATTCAAAAGCTCTCATAGATTGTCATGTTTGTGTGACGCAGAAGTGCAAAGGAGGGATGTTCCAATATTGCAGTATGCATCAGAAACCTGGGGGACGACCAGAATGCAGGCAAGGATGGACAGGGTGGGGAATGAAAGGGCGAAAGAGAGAGAGAGAGAGTCAGTGAAGGATGAACCCCTGCAGGATAGGATAAAGAAGGGGAGATTGAGGTGGTATGGAGATGAGAAGAGGGTGGAGGATTCCAAGGAGTATGCTTAAAATGGGGGTGGTGGGCAGGAGGCAAAGAGGACGACCCAGAGACAGGTGGATAAAGCGAGTGTGGAGGAGTGTGGAGAAGAGAGGAGTGGATTGGACCGGAGTGGAGGAAGATAAGTGGTGGGAGGACAGAAGTAAATGGAGAGGCCTGTGTTCGAAACAGATCCTGCTAGTGGCAGGAAACTGTATGATGATGATGATTATTATTATGATTTCTAAAGAATGCTTGATAGGCCCTGCAAAAATTTATGAAAAAATGTAGAGGATGATTCTTCTTATTATTATTATTTTTATTATTATTTAGCACCGCGTCTTACTACCCGTTCGGGTTATACGCACTTACGCTAATGTGCAATGGTAGGGTGAGTGTGAGATGAAATGGAGGACCTACAGTTTAACATGGGATCCGAACCACGGCATTCCACACATTCACAAGTTATGACTAATACACATCTTGTTAGAGGTGAAGGAAGGGTTTGGCAATCAGATAAATCTGTGCTGGGACCGAGGATTGAACCCCAGATCCCAACACAGAAGTCCGACACCTTACCCCTAACCAACAGGTCACCTACTTTATTTTATTGAAACCAAAACTCACCCAATTTTTAGTAACAATATTGAATAATACATTACGTTTATGGAAGACTGATGTTCAGGTTAAGGCTGCTGCTAAATCTTCGCCTTAAATATAGGTTTTTAATTACTTTTTTATCAACACGTCTTACTATCTGTTCAGGTTATACAAATATGATCATTACTCCAGTGGGGTAGAGATGAGTAAAGACGCATTTTAGAGGTAATTTACCCGCATTTGCATGGAAGGAGAGAGGGAAACTTTCTAGGAAAGATCACCACCAAGATTTGATTCCCGATCTCCCCGTCATCAGTAGGCCTGCCTAACACAATAGTGACGCCTTAGACCACTAGGTCACTGAAGTTTGTGTTCAGCTTAATAGTTTAAATTCTATTAATCCTTTTAATTATATATTTTAAATAAAACCCTATATGTTCATTATTAAAATAAAAATAATGTTTTTATATGAACTACTAAAAGAAGATTTCACTTCACTTTGATATCTTCAATATCATGTGCGAAATATCTAAGCTATTCAAAGATAATTAGAGATAGCCTGTTGTTGCCCCACACACCCTGACCGATGGATCATCAGCCCTTACCCATAAAGTACCATCGGCTCAAGTGTCCAACCTCCACAATTCTACCAGTTAACCCGTCGTACCCTCTTGAAACGGTGACCGGTCCAACCGACCTGTGTCCTGATTACCTCTCCCAAACACTCCTCTGGGGATGCATCTAGCGACCTAGCGACGTTACCTGCACGTATTCAATTACCTTCTTTTCAGCGCATCTCAGTACTAGTTCAGGTTAACGCGAACATTAATTACGATAGTGAAATAGGGATGAGAAAGGTAGAATTTGAAAGAAGATGTACATCCGTTTGGGTGGAAGAAATTGGGAAACCATTTTGGAAGAAATTGGGAAACCATTCAGGCAAAAAGACCCACCCCCTTCCACTCGAGAGGGGTTCAACCCCCAATATCATCATCCATAGTTTATTATTTTAATTAAATGCGCATAACACAGACGGAGAGAAATACATGATGGCAAAAAAGTATAATGTGTAAGTTATACCGAGCCTTAATGAAAAAAGAGCAATTAATTTTGTTCGTCAATTCTTTGAACTCATTTAAGTTAATTTCAATTGTAAGTTAATAATAATAATGTTAAGACTTATCAAATTAAGTATTTAGGTATAGCAAGGACGTTTGAATATGTATTTTATTTGAGGCGTTTAACGTGCACTTTCGGAAGAGGTGTTTAACTTTCTGAGCCGACTGATTATATAAGTACATGAGATTTCTATGAGCGAGAGCTAAAGGTCCTACCAAGTTTGCCAATAAAGGTATTTTGACATACCTTCTAGGGCTTTTTTACAAGCCACAATCAACATGGGAACGACAACATTACTTCTCCTCCGGAGGAAGTTGTCCTACGGATTTTTATCGATCAAGAAAAATCTATCGACCTCGCCTGGGTTTGAACCTACGAATATCGGGTACTGAGGCGAACACTTTACCCCAAGACTAGTGAGGTTGACTTTTAAAACTATAGTCATGAAATTTGTGGTTTATTTGGTACTTTTCATTTTTGATCGATTTTGTATGTCTGCAGAAACCAACTAACGATAATGTTGGTCAAAACTGGGCATACTAGTTATGATTAAAATGTGTTGCAGTATCAAAATTAGAATAACTTTAAATATTTCATACAAGAATGTTTGTCGCAATCAGATAAAACAATTACAAATAGCCTCGCATCAAATTCCAAATAGCTTTTATAGGATAATCATTTTCAACATTTTCCTGGGAATGACTACTACAAATATATTCTGAAAGCATTTAATTGTTTCTAACAGGAGAGGTTAGTACTTTACTAACTTCATTAACTTCATTAGCTTGTAGAAGCATCTATTTTTCAAAAAGGTATTGGTGAGGACCACAGTGAATAGCTTCAAGGCACATCTACATTTCAAATTGTATCAAGGAAAGGACCACTCTCAATAGCTTCTAAAGACATAACATTTCAAAATATAGTCTTGAGGAAGAGCACTTCAAATATATTGTTGAAGCGCCAAATAAATAAATTCTAAGGTAATTCAAATTTCAAAATTTAGCTAGGTATCCAGGTTGAATTGTAAATGTGTGTGTGTGTGTGTGTGTGTGTGTGGAGGGGAGCCTATCTCTCTCTCACACACATACACACATATTTACAATTAATTTACTGTTGACATGTGTGTATTTCCTGCCTGGCTGCTGCAATTCCGACTGTGGACATACCTTGTTCAATAATATACTCTAGTAAGGGCTCTTCTCCCGTCTTCATTACGTTACACCAGTAGGCCTACATTTATCTCAATTTTAAAAACTTTACATTTTCTAGATCTTATGAAAACGCAATTAATTTATTATTTATATGACTTGCCCCTCCGCCCCCCCCCCTTTCCAATTTTCAACTATTAAAAAAAAGCACCTTTTCCTCATGTTATTTTCGAATGGGCTTTTTCTTCTTCAGAAGACGATTATTTTCACGTCGGATCTTATCTAAGTTTAAAATAATCAGGATTTTGAATCATAGATGCAATTTATAGTTAAANGACTGATAAATATCGACTCAGACGGTATCTCCTTTCTCAATGATGTGAGGGACTGTCTTTAAATTACGTAAAACCTTTTTTTCATGATTTTAGACCCACCCACGCACCCACCCACGTAAGGGATCTTGATCTTTTTCATCCCCCCCTCTCCTTACTCAATATAACGTAACTTTTACGATTTAGTAAATTAGATTGTTTTAATTGTTTAATTATTTTTGGACATAGGGATTGGAAACAAAGTATAAGAATTGTTAGAATATTTTAATTGCAGTAAGTAAATGAGATATTAGTTAAATTTTACAATTAATCTGTGTACTTTCTAATAAAAAAATTAAATCTTGTCTCACCATAAACACTAGTAAAAACCTTACGAAATATGGATTATGAAACTCCCCTTCCCCATTGTAAGAAATTATTGAGCCCCCACCCCCAAAAACCCTTAAGTAATTTAAGGATAGCCCCCTAGCGATACAGAGTAAAGTAATTTAGGTTTTGGGAGATTAGCAAGGTTGGTATAATGCAGTGTTTCCTAACTTTCTACAGTTGTGTACCCATTTCGGGGCCATGGCCCAGCTCAAACTAATGTACGAGAGAAGATTGAAAGCTCACAAGAGGGATAAACCTCATATTATCATAAGCGCATAAAGATGTGGATCAAAATTGCACGAAGATATGTATCAAAAGTACAAGAATATATAAATTAAAAATTGCAAGACAATATGGGTCAAAAACGCACAAATATATGAGTCGAAAGCGTAAGAAAATATGAATAAAAAGCACAAAAAGATATGGATCAAAAGTGCACGAAGATTTGGATTAAAAGTGCACATAGATATAGATCAAAAGTGCACAAAGATTTGGTTTAAAGACGCACAAATATGTGGATCAAAAACACACGAATATATGTATCAAAAGCCTACAAAGATATGGATCCATAACACACGAATATATGTATCAAAAGATTTAAATATATGGATCGAAAACACACGAAGATATGTATAAAAAGATTACAAAGATAGGAATCAAAAACCCACGAAGATATTTATCAAAAGATTACAAAGCTAGGGATAAAAAACACATGAAGATATGAATCAAAAGAGTACAAAGATATGGATCAAAATACACGAAGACATGAATAAAAAGAGTACAAAGATATGGATCAAAACACACGAAGACATGAATCAAAAGAGTACAAAGATATGGATCAAAACACACGAAGACATGAATCAAAAGAGTACAAAGATATGGATCAAAACACACGAAGACATGAATCAAAAGTATACAAAGATAAGGATCAAAACACACGAAGACATGAATCAAAAGAGTACAAAGATATGGATCAAAACACACGAAGACATGAATCAAAAGAGTACAAAGATATGGATCAAAACACACGAAGACATGAATCAAAAGTATACAAAGATAAGGATCAAAACACACGAAGATGTGTATCAAAAGAGTACAAAGATAGGAACCTAAAATGTACCTAGACCTTGTATCAAAGCCCACAGGGAATTACGTACCTCTAAGATGTATCCGCGTGCCCCAGGTTGAATACCACGGGTTTAAGGCGTCACTCTAGCAAAAGACTGGACTGCTTATGACGAGGGGAACAAGGTTCTAGTACCCTTTTTGGGTTTTCTGAGGGGGGTTTATTTCTAAATGGTTTTCCTCTCCTCAAGCAAATGTTGATACACTTCCTATAAATTCAGTTCTCCTCAACCTTAGCACATTAAGAGTAATTATTAGTACATAATACGTTCCCCCTGAAGTGGGAATAAGTAAGACACGGTGCTGAAAACATCAAAACAAAAAAAACTATAAAATAACTATTTATTTATTTGCCGCGTTTGGGCAATACGCTTAAGAACTAATTACACTAATGTATTAAGGATTAAGAAGACTTTATTAGGAGACAGTGCACCCATAATTGAGTGGAGGGAGGATGTAAAACTATTTGGAAAAACCACGATTAGTACACACGACCAAGATTGAACCCCGACCTTCCCGTATTATGCATTCTTGTGTATTAAGGGAGTAACGCCTTAGACCACGTGGACACCGAGGCAGGTAAAATATCACTAATAATTTTGAAAATATTATTCATTTTTGACCCCAAAGAATTTGTTGAATAATTTAAAAGGGCGTGTTTGAGTTCCTCCACGAAAGGTGATTTAATCCCCTTTTCAACGAAGGTCACTCAATTCTATGGTCAAGTTCCTCCACTTAGCTGTTTGGGGGAGGGGGGGGTAAAATTACTTCACTTTGGTGGGGGGGGGGGCGGGGTTGAGTTCATTCGCGACACCTGTAGGAATGGATTATTAGTATAGTTGGTTAATTTCTAAATATACGAATGGTTCTTAATCAACCTAACTTAACCTAACCTTTCATACGTTAAAGAATTTTGTAATTTACTGAGCGAAGATCTCATCCTTGAGGTGCCGTAGAGGAACTCGACACACCCGTCCCCCAAATCACTCGGAGAACTTATAATCCCTTCCTTGAGGTGTTGTGGAGGAACTCGACCATCACTAATGGACCCACTATCTCTTTTGAGGAACTCGACACCCCCGTCCCCCAAATCACTCGGATAACTTATAATCCCTTCCTTGGGGTGTCATGGAGGAACTGATCATCCCCGATTCAAAAGGCTCTTGATGTGAAAATTGGACTGTGTCAATGGAGTTAGGCCCTTTATTCTGCCAAGGTGACTGTCCTTGTCTAAGACTGGAAACATGGACCGTGGCTTGTCTTTGAGATCCGGCCAACACCCCACGCTAGAATAAACATGAGGGCCGACATTGTTGCACCTTGCAGGGGGTAGTTATGTGTGTTTGTTAGAAAAACAGGTGCGTATTAACACCGTTTAGACTCACGAGGTTTGGAGATAACTACTTTCAAATATAGACAGAACAAATTCTTTTACTTGACGCGCGAAACAGTGGGTATGGTGGTAGGTCTAGAGCACAACATAATATTCTGATGTCAATATTGACAAAATATAGCACTAGGATCTTTGATCGTAAGACTTTGAGCTGTTTTTATTGAAAATAAATGGTACGGTGCACCGCACAGACTTTCTATTGCTTTTACCTTAAAATAGACATGACTAAAATCTCGTTAAGATTAATTTTTCTTAAACTAAATAGTAAGTATATACATTGTTGTAGAAACACTACACCAAAGATCATAAATTAAATAATATACTTTGTTACTCACTCCATGGCATTAGGAACTAGGGACACTGTTACAGATAATTGAGAAAAGAGAAACATCTTTGTCCACCAAAGAGCATAAGAATCAAATTCATTTTCAAGGACATGAATTAAAAAGTATATGTATTTGCTTAGTGCTCAGAAAATATTGGTTTTATGAAAATGTATTTTGATTAAAAGATATTATTTATCTTTAATAGTTAAACAACTTTACAATCATAAGTTATTTCGTATCTCAAATATTTGTGGATAAATGATGAAAAGTAGAAAATTTCCCTAATTTAAAGTATCCTCGAAGTCATTTTCATGAGAAAACGAGAGTTGCCATCTTGTTTATAGTATTATACAGTGTCTAGGTATAAAATTTAATCAAAAGTCCTTTCAATGAATTTCGAGCAAATCTATTTTTTCTCTTCTAGCCCTTCAGTAAACTACCCTTAATTTTAGGGTAAGATGTCTAATTCTAAAAACCCCTTAGAGGGGACCTTATGAATAAAACCCTCCGATACCAAGTTTTAGCCCAATCAGTAAAACGGTTTCGGCTCTAGTCCAAGGTACAGACTGACGACATTGTGAAAACCACTTTTCTGGTTTCAGGGGGTCAAGAAACGTCGACATTTATCAAAATCTTGAGATCATTTTTTTTAAGATCACGATTCTTTCTTTGTGAGGTGTCTAGAGAAAGTAAAATCATATTTGGACACACCAAATGGAATACTGCTTCAGTAGATTTGTTTAGTTTAATTTTCTAAATCAGTTCTTGAATATTTATCACGACCATGATCTGGATGATCTGCTATATTTGGTTTTTAGGTACATCACAGAAAATGCCTATGTGTACCTAGTTTCTGTTCATCATACACTTGCTATGAAAACATTTATATGGTTCATTATTTAGTCATTTTGGATTTTTAGGTCATATTTTCTTGGTTTGGGTAATTTTTAATAATTTATAAACATTTATCTTCAATAAGTGTATTTTTAAATACCATATATATTTAATGAACGCATAAACACTCAAATATTCTTGAAACGCATATGTAGTTGTCAGAATGAGAAGATAATAAACTGTTTAACCTCATTGCTTGTTTTGTTTTAAACTACACATTCCTTGTTAGACAAGTAGACATTACAATTAATCTGGAAGTGGTTGCATGCGTTGGTAGGCTGAAGCAAGCATTTTTAAATCAATACTATACTCAGCCCAAAGCCAGAGTTTAATTAGGTAAGTTGGGGATATAGGCACTGAAAAACTGGCCAATGTTTTTGAAGTTTTTATAGCAAAGCTTTTATTTTGCCCAAAATAAACAAAATATTATTTAAATAAAAATATAGTGTTTAATTTTATTCACAGGGGTGATATCAACAGTTGTTGATTATCTGTCAAGTATTTACTGGAATTTAATGACATCTTTTTCTCTTAATTTAAAAAGTTTGTCATCCAATGCCGCTATGCTCATGAAAGATATTCAAGAATCGTTGATATCAACATGTGAAGAAAAATAAATTTTATGTTTCTACAGGAGCAATATTTGATTCATTTTAGCACAAAAAAAAAGTTTTACTATAAAAACTGCAAACACACTGGTTTTTTTTTATCACTATACCTACATCTCCAACTTAAATTAGATCCACTTACCTTCAACTTTTTCTTGCTACAAAACAAATGTCTCTATATATGTGTATATAAGATATAACCTAAGTGACCTTCAAAGTAAGGATTTTATTTCATGATTCCTCCATATTTTGATAATAGCAGCAATGATAGTGGGCATTAGTCGTTTCATACTAAATTAAATATGACCCACAGCGATGAGGCCGCAGATAAAGGCATCAATCTCGTCTTGTATGGAATGAGGGTGACAGGAAATTCAGGGTTTGAATCTCGTCCAGATGAAATTGATGGTTTTATACCATTCCCCTCATGAAAATGCAGCCTCACTTATTGTAAAAATTACCTTATTCGTTGTTATACTCCCTGTGTACATAGGCGGATAGTCTGAACGGGTAATACGACATGGAGTATTAAAATAATGCTTTAATTAAAGTACACTGCATACATTACAAATGTGTCTTGAATCACCCAAGCTACCAAGGCCGGATCCAGAAATTCAGGGAGCAAGCCACTTGCAAAATGTTGGGTACCCCCAACCATGTTTTAAATTAGTATTAATCTACAATATCTTGCCCCTTCTTTTTCAGTGAAAGCTGACAAGTAAACAACCATATCAATAGTTTCACTTTTTGGAAAAGCACCAGTGGTGGCTCGTGTATAGGCACTGCGGAACTGCAGCATCAGCGTGTGTTGTGCTTAAAAACCGTGTATCATATTCTTGAATGTGATAAAGTGTAGAAGAGTGTAGAATTAGATTATTATTCTGCTTACAGCTATTCTATTTGATTTTTTTTGTTCTTTTATTTAACAGAAAGACTAAATGCGCTTGCAGTACTTTCAACGGAGAAAAATTTCCTCAATTGTCATCCAGAGATCAATGAGAAAATTATTGAACTTTTTGCGCAAATTAAAACAAGAAGAATGGATTTCATTTTTAAATGAATAGATCAAGCTTGAACTGTAACAATTTAAGTTAAAGTAAGTAAAAATGGCTTTTTTTTGTTAAGATTTTATCAAGTTCCTGAATAAATTTTCTTTTTATACATGTTTTTCTCCTTTTACACAATTTAAAAAAAAGGCTTAACTTTTTTTTAGCAGCACCCCCACTAATTTTAGCTACAAGCCGCCACTGAAAAGCACCTTCACTTTTAACTACTTGTTAGCTTAGACTGTTTTTAGAACTGGGATAGTAATAATTTCTCATAATTTCCCACACAAGACATTGCTGTAACTCTTAAGTGCACCTTCTTAAGCCCGCCGCACATTGGACGCAGGGCAGGCGCAGCATAGGCAGAAGGCAGGCATAGCACAGTAAGAGGTTTCTGCAAGGCACCGCACATTGAACACAGTCCTGGCAGAGGGCAGGCATAGCACAGTAAGAGGTTTCTGCAAGGCACCGCACATTGAACACAGTCCTGGCAGAGGGCAGGCATAGCACAGTAAGAGGTTTCTGCAAGGCACCGCACATTGAACACAGTCCTGGCAGAGGGCAGGCATAGCACAGTAAGAGGTTTCTGCAAGGCACCGCACATTGAACACAGTCCTGGCAGAGGGCAGGCATAGCACAGTAAGAGGTTTCTGCAAGGCACCGCACATTGAACACAGTCCTGGCAGAGGGCAGGCATAGCACAGTAAGAGGTTTCTGCAAGGCACCGCACATTGAACACAGTCCTGGCAGAGGGCAGGCATAGCACAGTAAGAGGTTTCTGCAAGGCACCGCACATTGAACACAGTCCTGGCAGAGGGCAGGCGCAGCACAGGAATAGGTTTTTGCAGGTTACCGCAGATTTTTAACGAGTCAGGGAGCTTTCACCCAGTAGTACAAGAAGACGTGATATGGCGTGTGAATTAGAGGAACTTCTGATAGATTTGGATTCCGAGTCAGACTCTGAATTAAATAATTTAAATTGTAATTTAGTTTATGCGCAGTGTCTAGTAACATTTAATTCTTCTAATGGGTCATACAAACTACTGTAGGTTTATTTCCCTGACTACAAAAATCTAGAATATTAAACTTACCGTTCGAGTAGTTCAATTCAATAGCAATCTTTTCCCATATCTCATCTTTCAGCTTCGTCCTCATGTAGTCTGGATTGGTTGTTTCATATAATACTGGATGGTCTTGAACTAATTGAATAAGATGTTCCATCACAATACACAAAAACTACGTGACAGAGGCGCAGAGGACACAGGAAAACTGTGCGTCTACTACAACCAGAGAGAGGCGGGAAAGAGGTGTGAAAGAGTTATCCCTACACTGCGCCTGCACTCTGTCCAATGTTCGGTAACCCATAAGAACACGTGTATGACAGATTTTCCTCTTCCTCGCCTGCCCTGCGTCCAATGTGCGGCGGGCCTAAAGCTTTTAACATAAATGGTAAAATGAGAAAATAGTATAGAATTTAAAATAAAATCAGTCCTCAAGAATTTGAACTATTTTGTGATTACTTCCAAGAGGTATTTGACACTTTTCTAGGCCTCTTAGAAAATAAATATATCCTGGTTCAAGGTTGACTCCCTAGGCGTGAAGTAGAGTTCAGTTAATCTCGTTAGAATTAATTAAAGAGATAATATTCTTCTCTTTGCTGCACTTTCAAGTTAATATTCTGATAAACTAAATTTTGTTAACATTTTAAACTAAATAATTGTAATAAAAATGTTTGTGGTTTTCTAAGGCCCTCCAGGCCATTGTCACCAAACCCTTCCCCTAGTCCTGTCTTATAAGCTACTCCCAATGGGAGTCCAGGACCACTGTGAAGGGTTTTAAACATCTGATTTATAAATTTTTTTTCCTCATCCCCACACTTTAGTGACTGAAAGTTCTAAGGCAGGGGTGCCAAATTCGAAGGCCACATGCAGCCTTTTACACGATTTTGTGTGCGGCCTGCGAACTTTATGATGAACAAACATACAATGTAACCTTATTCTTTTTATTAGAGTTGAGAGAACACAAAATTTGAGAATTTGAATTACTTTGAAGAAATATGGTTTGTGAGGTTGGTATATTTTTAAAATACTAATACAATATAGAGTTGGAAATATTTTTAACTAAAATGTTGAAAATATATATCTTTGAAATGTGTGCCTTTTTATCAAACCAGTTTGATACCTTTGGTCCAAACCCTACCCACCTTAAGAGAATGAACTGCCGATGACGGTGAGATCGAAGTTCGAATCCCAGTCGGATGTACTGAGGGTGGTTTTCTATTAATGGTTTTCCACTCTCCCTCACTCAAGTGCTGTTAAACTTTCTCCTCCCCAACACATCAGCATAGTTAGTACATAGTACAGGATTTTTTTTTTCAATCGTTTTGTATGCTTATGTGTTTTGGTTAAACATTTTAAATTGGAACCGTACAGATTTGATTAAGTTTGGTCATTTATGATGTGACTTTACTCCCTTTATCCTGTCAACTTAAAAAAACAACTAAAAAGCTTAAACTTTAAAAATAAAAGATGTAACCTGTGATCATAATAATATACAAAAATGTAGCTAAATAAATCAAAGCATTCCTTATTGTAAATTGCTCTTTAGGGGAAAAAAAGTGATTATATAAATAGCAAAATATAAGTAGAATATATAATTATAAGGAAGTTAAATAAGAAGGCATATGACTTACTTTGGTGGATGTTTGGTCTAAACTATAATGCATCACTCTCACAATAGTCTGCTACCGATGATGGGGAGATTGGAGCTCGATCCCGGTCAGATGCAGTTTGTTTTTCCATGAATGGTTTTCCACTCAACCCCCATGCAAATTTGGGTGCACTTCCTCTATATTTAACTATCTTAATCCCTAAAACATTAGTGCATAGGCGTATAATCGGAACGGGTAGTAAGACAGGGTGCTAAAAATTAAATTGATTACACACGCAAATTTAGAAATGATAAAAAAGTTACTACTTATAAAACAAGGAAATAAAAATCAAAGCAAAACACATTATCTTTGTGTACACTTCACATTAAATTATTTTATTTATTTTCAACGTATTTACACAATTATGACTTAACATAACAAGTCTTTCTTTGATATAATTTTTTTTAATATATCTTCAGTTGTTCATACAAAAATAACTTACACAATGCTTATTTACAAATGTTTTGAATAATACACTGAGTAAATGAGAAATGTAGATATTAATTAATTTTTTATATAAAAAATAGTAGATGCCAATTTGTCCCATAGTAATTTTAGAGTAATAATAAAAAGTAAAAGTAATTTCATTCTTTTGATGAGATTATTTTTGATAAGTGTATCACAAAACTTAAAAAACAAAATTTAAAATATGTAAATTGAACAATAGTATACATTTTAAATAGTAAGAAAAATATTAATAAAATAAAAGTTAAATGATAGTATTTATTAATGAAATGATAGCCAATATTATATAAATAAAAATCAACCATAGAATAATAATTAACATGTATGGAATTTAGATACAAATACTCAGTGCATTATGAGATTTAAAATGATTATAATTGAAAATTACTGAGAAATATTATTAATATCTTGCTTGCTATGCTAAAACTGATGATTACATAACCACACTACTCAAAAAGAAATATTTCAAAATGTATGGTTTTAAAATTGATACATTTCAATAAAAGTTTAATTTTATTTATTTATTATGATCAGCGAAATTTTTGATATTTTATAACTTCAAAAAAGGAATAAGTCAATTACCCTATTTATTTAAAGATATTTCGTAATTGGAAGATAACATCATTTTGTTTCAGTTATTTTGCTAAACACTGTTATTGAAGCAGCTCAGCATATAAAGAGATATTTCTTATTCTTAATAGTTCTCCAGTCACATATTAACTCTATTTTCACACACACAAAATGCAATTTTATTTAGTCTCAACATGTTTGAAACCAGCCTTTTTATAAAAAGCATATTTACAAAATTTGCATTAAAATAATCAATTTTGTTCCACTATTAATATTACACCGACTAAAAGAAATCCAATACAATTAGACACTTCCATTTCTTTAAACTCAGCACATCTACTAATAAAATAGAGCATCCATTATAACAAAGATGAAGTTTCACTAAATGGTTGGATCTTTGATTCTGGGTAGTGGTGGAAAAAAAATTACAATAATTGTAACTTGAAAGAGATATTGACTTTTTATATTATATTTTTCTCTATTAAAAGCTTTCAAAACACTTTCAAATTGTGAGTGTTTTTACCATTCGCGCAAAAAATATGGGATGAAAGTAATATGTTCACTCATAGGCCTACTTTTTCTTTTTCTCTTAAGTGTTTATTACTTTGTTTTCCATATAAATAAAATGTTCAACACTCAGCGTGATCAATTTCTCACATTTGACATACATACCACCCAAACCTTTAACTGTCAACACATGTTTATTCCGCTTAACATATTATTTGTTCATAGCGCTTGATCGATCTACATTCATTCCTCCATTTTAAACACTTAAACTTCACAATGATAGGCGTTCATTTTCTTTCCGGTTGTGAAAGCAACATAAATTATTCACACACAAGATTAAACTTCTTAAAATATTAAGTTTTCATATATATTTTATAAGTCACAAGTTTTAGTGATTCCAGAAATATATTTTTTTAAACTATCACAAATATCACTAGCATATCACAAAAAAAAAATACAGCTGCATGATTTTGATAATTTAATTTAAAGACTAGTTAGAATGTGACAGTTTGTAGAAAGCAAACAAACACTTAAAACACAAGAGAGAGAGGATAATCTGATTGTTCATTTCTGATTATTATGATTACAAGAATGATTCAACACTTATTTTTTGATTCATTTCTCTCCATTAAGCCTGTGCGAATCCATAATTTTCAAATCAAATTTCATATTAAATTTATTTTATTGGATTGAATCCTTGTCAGACCCAAGGATTAATAAAAATGTATAATATATTTTATTTTAAAAATAGGTTCAGATCTGAATCAATTAATTTATTTTAGGCTTACTAAGATATCGTTTCAAATCAAATCTTTGTTGATAATTTTACTATGCTAGATTTCTGATTCCAATCCAATAATAAATCATTTAAAAATGTTGATAAACATTTAAGACATATAAAAAAAGTGTGATAGCAGTAATCTCAAAAATTAAAATTTAAATAAAGATCACGCCAATATTTTTTTAGCATGTTAAAAGATATTCACTGTCACAAACAATTGTTCCCCACATAATTCCTTTATGACCAAAATCTTAGATTAATTTCTCTTTCACTATACTGATTTCCTGTCTGATTATATTAAAGTGTAGGGATGTATGAATTATATACTCTAATATTGAGATAAGCCCATCGAATTCGAATCTAAGCTTTATTTAAATTCAAAATTTCAAATCGAACCCGAATCTTACGAAAATTCAGATTTAGATTCAAAATGTCAGACATTCACACAGGCTTACTCTCTACCATTACAGTTTCACCGCACTTCTGTTATTTATTAAGTTTTATTTTTTTCAAATGAGTGGGTAAGGAACTGGCCCAGAGCGTAGCAGCGATGATGTCACAAGTGATAGCAATACGTCACAAAATAGCCTCATCTCCCGGCGCCGAGAAGGGACGCGACGCGGTCAGAAGTGGAGGGTCGCCGCGACGCAGTACGAGTCGCTGTGACGTCACACCTGCACCTCGTTGCGGGCGGCGCGCTCGGCGCCTTGCAGGAACGTAGAGGAGGAGTAGACGTCGTCCTGTGACGGTGTCGGCGGGCACAGCAGTGGGTTGGAGATCCCTGATGAAGGGGAGGACGCGGGGAGACAGCCGCGAGCGAACCCTTTCGAGGACAGGAAGGAGCCGAACCCTAGTCCCTTGTCTGGTTGGTCCGCGGGGTTGGTCACCACGGTCACGATGGGTTGGAAGCCTGGAACAATGAGTGGGGAGGATCAAACATATATCAAGTTACTCACTGATTATTAAAATATGAGATAAAAGAAATGTTTAAAACGTGTCTCACAGGTGAGATAAGGTAGCGGAATAAGAGAAACAGATAAGAACTAACACACAGACTACAGATATTACAATACTATATTGCGCTTCTAGGCTACATCACTCATAGCCCAGTATCGGAAAGTTAAGCCAGTCCTAATGTACCGTTTGTCAGGGGACTCTTGAATGTACTAATCATACATTCTTTCTGTGGCGACTCTTTCCATGTTCCAATGAGGTGAGGTGATGTTGATTGTGAGTATGAGGGTGTGGAGCCAGTGGAAACACTTAAAACTAATATACCATCAGTCAGCTTGTCACTTATAATGCCGGATTCACACATGAAGCTACGCTACGCTTTGCTGCGCTAAACTATGTTTTAAGATCACTAGCCAAGTATTTAAACTAACACTTTCACACATCACGCTATGCTGTGCTATGCTATACCGTGCTAAGCTATGCTATGCGAGTGAAATCGCGGACCGGGCGATTTTCACATTTCACTCACGCTACGTTTTGTGCTACGCATAAACACAATGGACGGACCCGCAAAAAGCCATGTTGTCTTGAAGACTTCAAATACTCTACAAAACCGACTAAAATATATCTTTATGTGATAATCCAGCATAAGCCTGACAGTCTGGCTGTCAGTATGCATCAGTACTTACAATGAGGCCATAAATGGACAGTCTTCGTTCGTATCATTATTGTTATCAATCTCGGCATCTGCATGCACCATGAAACAACATGGATGATAAGAAAAGGACGTTGGCAGTCTATGTTTGCTATTGAGACTGGTGGATTGAGACTGAAAATTCGGATCACATCAGTACTTTAGTCAGTCCTGCCATCAGTGCACCAGTACTGCCTCCACACGATCGTCAGTATTTACTTCAGTCTCAGTAGCAAACATAGACTGCCCGCCTTTTCCTTATCAACCATGTTGCATGGTGCGTGCAGGAGCTGAAGCTGAGACTGATCAAAATAATGATACGAAGACTGACCGTGTAAGGGCTCGTTGTAAATACTGATGCATACTGACAGTCATATTGTCAGTCTTGAGACTGATCGTGTAGGGGTCTTATTAAGCCTAACCAAACAGAGCCTGATGCCTGTTGGGGCAGTTCCACTTTAGGGGAAGAATATCCCAAGGTATTATCCGGAAATCGAATCTGTGACCTTCAGCTTGAATTCAGGTACAATGACCACCACGGGGCCGGTTGGCGTTTACAATGAACCGACGAGAACAGTTGCTTCACATTGCAACGATTGGACAAAGAGGTAATATTCGTGTTCATCCTATCATTGTAAATGCAATATTCTGTTTGTTCCTCCTATTTTCTTCAATCAATCTTTTTTAGGTGCAATATTAATTTCATATCCCTAACAGTTAAGAGGTATTCCTTAAAAAAGAATTATTTAAAATACCAACTGTACTTTGTGTGTATAATTTTTTAATCAGTCAAAAAAGGTCTCCGAAAGTAAGATCTAATTTAATAATGACATCATGTAAAAGTGTGACGTGAATCAATTTGAATATTTTACATGTCATAAAAACATTGAGTAATGACCATGTTTTCAGGTAGCCCACTTCACGCGTGCGCGCACACACACACACACACACACACACACACACACACAAAGTATTAATAGCATTAGTCCGACTAAATATGGCAGTCGTTTCGTAATGGATACGTTAACATACTGGATGTAGGATCCGGACCAATGACGGCAAGGGAGCGTGCTATGGTTCTCTAATGGTAGAATCGGGGCTCCATGAATATGATAACATTTTGAGTGTCCTTAATCACCGAACAGTCTAAACAGGTTATCTGCGGAGAAGCAACATGCATTCCTGCAAACATGTTTATTTACTAACGTAATAATGGCGTAACAGTTACAGCCGACGGAGTTCAAAAAGTTATCTAGTTAAAGGGGACGTGACAAAACAATCGTGATTATTCGGCTCATCTCAGTCACAGAAAGAAAAAAACCTGGGAAGCTTAAAATAATTATTATTAATACTCCTGCCTCAGCTTACAAAACTTTTTTAAATTATTATTATATATATTTTAAATTGCACAAAAGAATTTCAGGCTGAAAAATGGCTATATAAAAATGAAATATCAAAGCTAAATCCTTTAAAGTATGTTGACTTTCATATTCTTAAAATTGAAAAATGACACCTAGACACGGGAATCGAACCCGGGACCTTCGGCTTAGTACGCCAATGCTCTTACCACTGGGCTATCCAGGATTCGTCCCGTGCTCATGGTCATTCTTCACTCATAGTTTAAGGCAGAGTCTAAGATGGACGTGCGGAAGTCGTCAGCTTATAAACATGTGATTATCAAAGATCACAGCCATCAGACAACAATAGTTTCGGCTATTTGTTTCATTAATATATGCAATCCTGTACAATTAATTATATATATAATTGTCGAATGGCTGGAAACAGGCCAACTACCGAGTCACTAATGGCTGCGTTGTCTGATGGCTGTGATCTTAGATAATCACATGTTTATAAGCTGACGACTTCCACGTCTATCTCAGACTCTGCCTTAAACTATGAGTGAAGAATGACCATGGGCACGGGACGAATCCTGGATAGCTCAGTGGTAAGAGCAGTGGCGTACTAAGCCGAAGGTCCCGGGTTCGATTCCCGTGTCCAGGTGTCATTTTTCAATTTTCAGAATATGATATCTATGAGGGACTATCCACACTAAAATGCATTAACAATAGTTTTGGCTATTTGTTTCATTATGTAGACTTTTCTTAACCTAATTTAGGATTAAATTACTTTTTTTTGCAGTTTTGGTTATGTATGAAACTTTCAATTTGTATGCATCCTTTCTCCCCTCTTCCAAGAATTAAATAAGGAATCCACCAAATTAACTCACGAGAATTATATCATGGTATTATATTGAAGCAACAATAAACTAAGCTAGTTTTAATTCAATCCACACAAATTTATCGACGAATTGAAAAGTATAATCATAGCTTTCGGTATTATGTGCTAGTAAGCTATTTAAATATAGCTAATCTTAGTTAACTGAACCAAACCACTAAATGAACTAAGAAATTATATAAATTAACTGACCATTCGAGTGAAAGAAATTAGTGATCTATTCCTAAAGAGGAAACATTCTTCCCTATCTCACCAAATTGATGTGACTTTGTATTGCCGACTTTTCAGGTGGTAATCGGACCACATATATCGGCAAAACTTAGAGATTTTCCTCTAGTTGAGAACAAGTAAGATAACGATGATATGATAGGAACTGTCACCATCATCACCGCCACCCAGTCTGTCTGCTCTCTTACGGGGGTTAGGGGGGATAGAAGAAGGTTGGGGCAGTATGCAAGAGCGGTAGTGAATGCTTAGTGGAGCGGTAGTGTGGTCCCGTGCCCACACAATATGATGACGCAATAAAACACAAGCTAGTTTCCACTTAGCGTCCACTTAGTGATTGATGTTCTTGCATTCGTTCCCAAGAGTTAAGGTAAGTATTTTTTTACCGTTTTTATAACAAAAATACTGTTGGTCAATATAGACTATTACTCCAAGAAAAACAACATTTAGCTTAATTTGCCACATTTCAACAACTATTAAATGTTTGTCAAATTTTGATGATAGCCTTTTCCCTTCATTTAAAAAGTTAAATATAAAGTGTAAAAAATTAACCTAAAAGTGTCTAATGGATATTTTATTTACTATGTTGAAATTACTTCTTTTTTTAAATTAAAACTACAAAAAATATTGGCCTTAGGTCACCCTCCTTACCTTCCTATCTTAATTCTCTTCAGTCTGGTAAAATATTAAAGGTGGAAAAAGCAAATAACAGATAGAATGAAAAATTGAACGGATTTACTGGTATAATTAAGAAATCAGTTTCCTAGAGATAAAATGCACGAAAACTTGGTTACCTGGAAGAAATGGCAAACACAATCAGATACGACCAGAAAGTCCTGAAATGGTGTAGTCATTATTTTGTTTCTCTTGCATGAATAAATATAGATCTTTGGTGAATCTAGTAAAAACCTAAGGCCTCGTCCACACAGGAAATGCATTCTGAAAATACATTTGTTTGTGAACGTTCTCCTAGGTTCCCAGTGCGCGCAACATGGCCACAGCTATTTCCAAATATATTTGGCCTGTTGTTCCTATTAAATTTTTTCCAAGCTAGTAGAGGAGATGAGGGTGGGGAAAAAAGCAGGAGGCAACGCATAGATCGGGTGTCAAGTTTTTTGAAGACGCGAGATAAAAACAGTGTTCTTAATGACATCAGAGAAGATGATGGAGAAGGCCTATTAAAAAATTTAGTAGAGAATTCATTTTCCTCTTCACCAGATCCATTGTACATTCCATTCTGCTAGCTGTGTCCATCCAAGCGTCGTGATTCTTGTTTTTGTTGAGATGGAGTTTATGCTTGGGATCCCATATAGTTCTATAAGCTGTATGCATTTCTCATTGTGCCACTCCATCGTAAAAAAAACTGTACTTTCAATAATTTTGCTTTTTGATCTGTGCTATCTTTTGATTAACGTTTCAACTCAAAAGACTAGAACGAAATGAGATGGAAAGACAGACATGGGTCTCAAGAAGGAGGATTCTAGAAAACTCAGTGTTTACAAACACGAAAAAGGCGGAAATATAGATGGAGGGAGAAAGAGATCGTGGAGACCAATATGTCACAAAAGTGCGGCCTGGCAAAATACAGTACGGTAGGTAGGTACCTACAATAATCAAATGTTAGGTACTACTGAAATTACTACGCAATAAAGACACTCTATTTTTGTGGTGGAGAAGGCGGGTGGCTCAGCAATGTCTTTGTTGAGGTTCGCAAAGGGTTTCAGAGAGCCCGAACTGCGTCCACACCAAACGCGCAAGAACGCCAAGCACCCTTTAATGTACCAACTTCCATCGGGAACAACGGCAAACACGAGTGAACGTTCGTTCGTGTTTGCAGGGTGCGCGCGAAAACGTCCACACGCTCAAACATCGCGTTCACAAACGTTTGGGAGGTGAGGGACGAGGCTTAACACCTTTCTTCACAGCCCACTATGAGTTTCAGATAAAATCATAGAACATTTACTTACTTGGTTAATCTATTTATCATACTTATTTAAATATTTTTTCTACTCTAAAGAAACTGTGTGTGTCTCTCTGTTTTTCCGCTTAACTTGAGGTTTTAGGAAGATTTGGAACAAACTTGGTAGTTTAAAGGGTTTTTTTAACATTCACATCTTATACTAACTGATTCAAGACCCTAGTATGATAATGAATTTTAAGGAAACGCAAAATGTTTTACCCATGAAGAATATAAAAAACCATCAGTGGGAGAATATCTCTCACTATAGTAGGTTGAAATATATATTCCAGCCTACCTGGTCAGGTGAGCAAACCAACACAGAGAAAGAGACTCCCTGAACATTAAGTTAAATGTCCCAAATTAATGTCAGTAAGTGTGAACATATTGTTTTTGGTTGGGTTGTGAAATAACAGTTATTTAATTGGGAAAAATTATATTTTTATATTGTTTGTAACACTTTTCAATAATTTCGTTTATGTTTGCCAAGAAAATGTATTGAACTACAAAATTAAAAATAATTTTATAACTCAACAAAACGTAAAACACAATTAAGCCAAACATCTTGAATTGGAACACATTATTTGGAAATGTGAGAAGTGTGTGTCACAAATTGGAGGAAGATGTCGAAGGAAAAATAGGATTTAACCCCATTTCGACTAAATTTTGTATATAATTAATTCCTTTGGAGATATTTATCAAGTAAGTACTTGTCTTTTTTACATAGTTCTGTCTGTAGGGGAAATCCCTAAATTACCTTGATCTTGGGTAAGAATGATGAGGCATTATTCCATGGGTTATCCCTGACCAAGAGAGAGATTTTCTAATCTCTATAATGTCTCTATTTGATGACAAAGCAGGTGAGATAAGAGTGATTGGAGCTGAATATAATTATTGTTTTGAAAACTTATAGCTTTTAATTGGGTTAGGCACTGTCGACTTGTACGACAAGAGACTTGAAAGTGGGGCACCAAAGGAAAAGACCAAACTGGGTGACCCGAAAGTTTGTCAGATTATTAGATTAATACTTGGCTAGTTCCCCACACGTCGCTCATGTTTCTGAAGTTGCACGCAACTCGCAGGTTGAGGTGACTACGGGACCACCCGCTCACATGTTCGTGGTTGGCGACGACCTACCTAATCGCCTGAAACTGGTCAACAGTGCGTAAAGGGCCTAATATAACTATCACTAAAATAGCTGAGCTCTAAATAAATCATGTCATCTTAAGTTAGGGCAGAAGGGAGCGCGAGTAATTTTACAGTTTTTATAGCATTACAGTTTTTTGGCCAAAATAAATCAAATATTTCTCCAGTAGCAAAGTAGAGTTAGTTTAGTTTCTGCGCATGCTAATATCAACAAATCTTGAATATGTATCAAGAGTGTCCTAGAATTTTGTAAAAACTTTTTAATAAAGAGAAAAAGTTTTGACAAAATTCCAGGAAAACCTTGGCAGGTATTCAAAATGTGGCTACTGGAGAAATACTGGAGAAATATTTTATCTATTTTGGCCAAAAAAAATGCAATTCTATAAAAACTGTAAAAATACTCGCGCTCCCTTCTGACGCATCTTAAAGCGTAAACAATCTTCTCACCTGAGCCTGTTAGCTCGTCCACTAGCTTCCTGCCCCTGATGTCGGTGTCGCCCACTCTGTCGGTGCCGCGGAGTCCTCGGCGGTGACGCCACACCAGCACCGCCACCACCACCAAGAAGAGCAGGACGGCGGCGCCAGTACCCGCCACCGCCTCCAGTTGCCGCGGTCCCCCGCCGCTGCCCCCGGACACCAGGACGGAGAGCAAGGGGTGGGATCGACCGGGAACTGTAGGGGAGGAGAGAAGAGGGACGTTGGCTCGTGGGGCGCGGTGGGTGTCTATCACCAAGGACTCACTGCGTGAAGGGCGGTGCTCGGAGGTGCGTGACACCAGTTCAACCTGAAACAATCACAAGTAAATATTTACAAAACTTGTAGGACTAAAATGATTCAAAGTCTGGTTAGAGGTTAATACGATAACATATATTTTTCCCGTTTGAAATGTTTAAAATAAAGATTATCTACTATAATATAATGTTTTTAAATAACCAACAAAAGTATATTACAAAATAGGTGTGAGTCCTAACGACCTTCCTTTGCAGTTACAAAAAAAAAGTGTTCCATTTAAGGGCCGCGAATTTTTTTTAGGAATACGTTTTCTTTAAAAACAATTTCTCGTTTCTAATTATATCAGTGTTGAATTAATTATTTAATGTATTCAAAACATAACTTTTTATCATAAATTTTAGGACTGTATGATTGTTTAAAAAAATAACTATATCTGAAAGTTATAAGAGTTATTAAAAGTTATTTAATATATATATACTTTAATCTAGTTTCTAAAATATTCTGAAAATTTAAAATGACACCTAGACACGGGAATCAAACCCGGGACCTTAGGTTTATTAAACCATTGCTCTACCACTGAGCTATCCAGGAATCGTCCCGTGCCCAAGGTCATTCTTCACTCATATTTTAAGGCAGGGCGATAATTTGAACGTTGAATCACTGATTTTGTATGCCAACCGTCCTGATACCCAACCACACCACACTACTCACACGTGATAGGAGATCAACCATAAAAAAAAATACAAATGTACAGGGTTGAGAATAGCACATATGATAGAGTGGTCTAGTACTTAAAACTAGAGGAAATGTCTAAGACTTCAATCGCAGCTGAAGTATTATTCCATTACTAGCATTTAGTAAACAAATATTTCAAGCCTTTTTTAAAATGAGAATAAGCTATGAAATATATTAATTCAAATAGACATCACGTTAACCAAGAACTGTTTTTTCCTCTGAAGGTAAAGACGAATACAACCAGGATTTCCAGATATGGGTTTCCTCTTCCTATCCCCGCCAATGCAAACACTACTCTAAACTACCCCTCTTAGTTGTGTCCCTTAGATTACATCGTAAATAGCCATTGTGATCAAATAAAAATAGATTTTATAAATAAAGCAAATCCAATTTGTTTCAAATATAATAAATGCCACTGGAAACACATTTTGTGTCTTTGAGTGGGAAGTGGTTTTTTATTATATTTTTTTAAGTCTTGTATTGTCACTCCCTCCACGAGACACTTTCGTCCGCTACTGCCTCCAAAACATGGCAGCACATTCGTATATACTATGGCCGGCGTAATGGATTGTCTGGGGTGTGGGTGTGAGTGTGTGTGAGGAAAGGGTAGAGGGTAGGGGGGGCGCGCCTTTCTTCACGCCAAGTAAGACGCGCGTCGCAAGACATCGCATCATCCCTTCTCGTCATCTTCCTACCCCCTCACCAACCTTCCTAACCCTCTTTCGGGCTGTCTACACCCATCCTTGAACCAAGGCCAGATTATTACCCGTGATTTCCCAGAAGTAATCCCTCCTCTCCCCCTCTCCTACCACGTCTACAGCCTCCTAAATCTAGTTTACCGGGGAAACTTCTCTCAAGAACTCTGGCGGAGCTCGTGCACACACAGAGAGACTGCTCTCTCTCTCTCTCTCGCACACGCCGCGAGAAGGAAAACCTCTCGACGAAGAGGTTGTGAGCTTCAATAAAGAACCAGCTTGCCCCGGCTTAGCTCACCAGACAAGTAGTCTACGTGGGGGCTACACAATTTGAGGAACGTTCGTGGGCTCTACTCGATAAAACTAATGTAATTTTGTTCACTAAAGTTTCATGACCGTCTATACGGGAGTTTCAAAACAAAAACAACAAAAAATTCGTGGTAGGGATGATGAAATTAGGATTCCTTCTCAGAGAGATTTTATTATCAACTGGTACTCTCCTAAATTCCCTTTGAAGATTGTCCCCGTGGTTAATTATTTAAAGCAGCAGACTCAAAGAGTCCAGGGGAATCTTGTTCGATTCTCTGGTTGGAGAGAGGGTGGGCACTATCAGTTTGGCCCACTATCCAAACTGGAAATATCTAGGCTCTAAGACGGGCTGTGTAGTTTTAAGAATATTCCCTGTATCTGCCAGTTTTTTAGTCGTGTTGTGATATAATTTGTGCTTTTAAGAAGATGCACAGTAAATACATTTCAATCGTGTATTTTATTGGCATTCTTTCTTTCAGATATCTACCACAGCTGTCGTCAAATAGCGTTGCACCACCTAAATCATTCTCGGACAAGAAACCAAGTTTTCTTTTATGAACGTTTAATAAAATATAATTTAATTACGATAATAGTTTAAACGGAATTTTCAGACTTGCTTTAGGAAATAAATGGACTAGAGTAGTGGTTAAATTGACAGTTCTGGCTCACTTTCTCCCNGTGGTTTTATGGCGAACTGATCGCTTCAAGACCCGATGTTCGTGGGTTCAAACCCAGTCGGGGTCGATGGATTGTTCTTGAGGGATAAACATCCGTGGCACAACTTCCTTCGGAGGAGAAGTAAAGCCGCCGGTCACATGTCGACTTTCGCATGTAAAATAACTCTGGAAGGTTTGTGAAAATACTTTTCTCGGCAAAATTGGTAGGCCCCTTCACTCTCACTCATAGAAATTTTCGTGTGTTGATATAATCAGTCGATCCGGAAAGAGCACGTTAAATACCTTAGATAATAATATTATTAAGAACATTAATCAATTATCATAAGTATAATAACATGAAAAATAATACTTTTTAAATAATTGATAGAACTTTGGATTAAAAAACCACCCGAATTAATTTCTTACTTTAAATCTGACCAAACTGAATAAACAACTTCATGTGTTTAGTCAGTTTCTTGTTTTAAACTCAGTCATCTCTAGATGGATAAGTACTCCAGTTGCACGGAAAGGTGCCAAGCTCGCCTTGCTTGGTCAACTATGGTGTAGCTTATAACTTATAAGATAAGGTTTTAATGTAATCGGTCAAGGTAAAACTGCTGCCTTTCAGGATCCACGAGTGTGAAGCGTATATAAGCCTACTGTGTTCGAACATGAGTAGACTAACCATAGAAAAGAGTACATACATCGGGTTCTTTTGCCCTTATATTTTCCTCAAGAAGAGTTCAATAAATTAAGTAAACTTGTTCTTTCACAATATTTACGATCCTGAGCACAGCCTATACTATATTCACAAGGAGGAACCTATCCCGACTCAAAGATCTCGATATTGGGCCACTGTCTTAATCCCAACCAGTTGTTATAATATTATTTTTCCCGTCCCTTTAGTAAACTTCACACTATAAGTTTAATATATTCAGAATTATATTATATTTTAATAATGTTTTGGGTGATTGGTTTGCAAT
>CABFOV010001637.1:0-72016 GCA_902141375.1 Timema poppense
GGCTATAATAGAGAAGAATACTATTATAGGTTTTTTTGGAGTTTATTTCTGGGGGTGGGTAGTATGTATCTTGGCAATTTTACTAGTGATATTAGGTTAGGTGGGGAGTAATTGTGCAATACAAGGCATTGTATTGTTACATTAACATTCCTTCTTATAATCCATCCATTATAACCCTGATACATCTGGTTAAGTGTGAAAGTACTGGTCTGGGCACTGGTTGCCGAGTTCATACTATATGTATGATTGGTTCTAAACCCCCAATAAGCAGTTTTAACAGCTTTAAAACTAATTTCACTTGAATTGTTTTGTATTTTTTTAAAGGGCTTAAAGTTTTGAATCTGAAATTTTCTTGAATCCTCAAATCTTGACTATCCTTAAGGATTCTAGGATTTGAGAGTCCTGTCCTTGTTTTTAATACACTTTTTTTTGTCAGTGCAGGCTCTAAAGAATAAACCTATTCAGGTTATCCGCATATTTACGTGATGAGAGGGGTTGAATTAAAAAGAAATGTACCCACATTTGTGTAGATAATGGGAAACAATTTAGGATGAACCACCTACGGTAATCCAGCCCCAATCTCGGCATTTCAGTCTATTAAAAAGTTGATGCCTTGGACCATGCGGCCACCGATGCAAGAAGCAATAAGATAGTAACTTAGGGGAACCAGATGAAAAGGAATTATTTTAAATATATGCAGATGAAATGTATTTTTATTTAATAATTAGTTGTGTGATATAAGAAGTATTTTAGTGTTGTATCAGAAACATTAAAGGTCCCATTATTGCAATGAAGATATCTAATATGACAAATCAAGAGCCAGGTTATCTATCGCTTTAAGCACCCCATTGACAGAGGCATTATTAGTACGTAACTGTATAAATACAGTATTTCCTAAAAGAAATAATCCACATAATCACTACCGTAAGCTAGTTTATGTATTTGAAATTATTCTGAAACCACCATTTTGACAAACACAACTATCTAAACTCCCAGAAACCCTTGTACAGAATAACTTTTAGAGAAAGTATAGATTTATTTATTATTCCTATAGCTAGCAGAGTAAGCATGTAATCAAATTCAAATCTAAAGACTAAGACTAACAGAGACTAAACCATGATGGTAGTTGTTTCAACTTTTATATCTCAGGCCATAAAAACATTAAAGTTATTATTTAAACTTATTTAATTGAAAGGTAGCTTATACTTTACAACAAATAAACTGGTTTACAACCATCGACCTAAACAATAAGCTAAGAAATTCAGAGTTAATTTACCATTTAGAATACAGAGTTAAAGCAAACTAACATCATCACAATGTAATAAATAATAATATTTACATTTATCCACAGAAAGCAAAGTATAATAGTGACTGGAAATGACTAAAATAAAATAAACACATAAAATAAATGCCTTATGTTATACAAATGCCTAACTGCAGAATCAATATTTTAAAAACAATTTTGGTATAATAAACCAAAGTGTTTATTGCCGAGGGCTGACATAGATTGTATAAGACTAAAGGGCTGTGCGCAGAACAATGCACGTTCAATCCAGGCAAACTCCTTTTTACTAACCTTGCCCACAAACATCTAGATAAATACTGGAAAACCACATTGTGTAAAACATGTCCTTGTGCATTGTGTTTGAACCTAAGAGTCAAACAACTCTACTACACCCAGCACACACACACAGCCTTTAGTTTTTTCAAGGTGTTTTACTACCCGTACACATTTTAATTACACTGGAGGGAATGGGATTATTAAGGTAGAATTTTAAGTATATTTATTCAGATTTGCATAGCAAGAGCGAGAAAGTGGGAAATCATTTAGGGATAGCAACTACTTTCAGTACACCCGACCAGGCTTCAAACCCCACCAGACGTTCTCATTGTCGACAAAAAAAAATAGAGGAGCTTCACATTTAGTCTACAAGCTCACCTAAGCAGGTGACTATGATAATTGTTTGTGTTTATATTAGTCATTGAGCTCTTTTATAAAGATGCACAAAGTCGTCCCTTGTCATGAACAGGTTACAGCTATCGGCCAGGTTTGTTAGTAACATAAGTTTCTCCAACGTATCCTTTCACATCAACACCTCTCTTCCTCCACCATGATCCTTTCCTCTTCCACTATCCCAACAAAACTGTAACACCTTAGTCGTGACTTCTTTAGTCTCTCCTGCAATAGCGTCTCACCCTCTCATTTCCCATCCAAGCCATTCTTGTCACTCTTATAGTAGAATACCTCCTCAGAGATGTCATTTTAAAGGTTCGATTCCCCTTTCATCCTGCTCCTTCATCCCCCACATTTCCTCTGAGGGTGTACACTTCCTCAGCACATCTCTGGTATTTTTCTTAAAAAAACTGGCTTAGAATTTCATTAAGTTTACCAAAAAAACAAAGGCCGAAGTATGATCTGTAATGACTAGACATATCGGTAAAGTATATTTTTTTAGTTTGAATCAAATCTCGAATCGAAGCAAATATTGTATGCAAATTTTGAAAAATTATTGAATCCATTCTTATCCTACTTAAATTTGCTAAAGTTGTGATGTTAAAAAAAGTTACACATTTAAAAAAAATAGTTTTGGAACCTAGTCTTCTAAGTACTTCAACACGTTAATGCAGTAAAGAGCACTATCTGTTGTGGTGATTATAAACCATTTAAATATATTAAATATATATATATATATCTTCAGTCCTCATTAACACATTAGCTAGCGAGGGTTTAATAAAGGCTGTTTTTGATAATAAAAAAGTGCACCTTATTTACAAGTTAATATGGTAATGATTAATAAGCATTTACTTTAAGCTACAGTGGACTTACCACTTCTATGGTTTTACATGACAGCTAGCAGAAGCTAGCAGATGGTATCAGTAATGCTAACATTGTCTAAAAGTATTATTATTATTAGCACCGCATCTTACTATCCGTTCGGGTTATACGCACTTAGGCTAATGTGTAATGGTAGGGTGATTGTGAGATGAAATGAAGGACCTACAGTTTAACGTGGAATCCGAACCACGGTGGAGGCCTGGCATTCCCCAAATTCACAAGATGTCTTGTCAGAGGTGAAGGAAGGGTTTGGTAATCAGATAAATCTGTGCCGAGACCGAGGATTGAACCCCGGACCCCCAGCATAGAGTTTCGACACCTTACCCCCTAGACCGCCAGGTCACCCTGTCTAAAAGTAACTTTTGTCACCATATTTGTAAATAATTATTATTTACTAATTACTACTATTATTATCACTAAAAATATTATCAATCACTTTTAACAATACTTCCCCAACAATTAGAGTATAATTTGATTTTCCATAATCAAATATAAGAAAAAAAAGTCGAGCAAGTGCATTCTAGTTTTTCTTTTACCTCTTGTGGCAATTAGAGGCTAAATAGAGAGTGAAATTTTACATTTAATGGTATTATATTAAGTTATTAATATTGTTATAACTGCCCTCGCATATCTTTAGCATAAATAAATTGTTTTTGATAATAAAGAGGAAAAAACATTCAAAATATTTGTGAAATAATATAAAGTTTAAATATTCTAAACATGTGTATAAATACAACTCGCCGTTTAACCTGCAACAAGTTCCAATACGTCACGAACTGTTGTAGCTTCTATCCAGTGGCCATATTTGTTTTCAGCATATAAGGGCACTTTTAACGTTCTCTTGCTTTTAATAATTAATGAGAATTAAACAGCGAAAGAAAACTTCAATACTAAGCAAACAACCAAACAATTATTCTCATAACCAAAATCTAACCATTTTAAAATACATTATAACAGTGAATTATCATATAAAATACAGTTAATAAAACCACGTGCGTGTGTGTGAGTCAACAAGTTGAAGAACAAAATATTTTATAGTTGAGTACTATTGATTTGTATTTAGGCGTGTCTATGCTACCCGTTAATAGTTTTATTACAATTTTATTACCTCCTGGCCAAGAGTGACAAATCTTTCATCCTTCCTCTTTCACTAATCTGTTACGAACTCAGAGCAAGAAAGGTGACGAGGTATTTCACCTACCTGCCCATGTAGCACCGTTAATTGAACTATCATAGCATTATTGTTTTACTAAAAGCATAAATTGCAAACATAATGTGGTCCCACCTAGATATTATAGCCAAAATAATAACCATATATTGATACAAAACTTTTAAAAAAATACTTACAATAAAGTCATTCAGTGTAAGATATTGATTGTCATCTATTTTCTGTTTCATGGTGCTGAAGTCCATGGGGTGGTGAATTATCTGAGAATATCCAGGCGCAATGTGATCTGTGACTGGCCAAGCAAAGAACTGTTGAGGGTCTCTTTTTTCAACTCCTTTCAGCAAATAGTCGAGAAGCTTCTGGAGTGCCGAGCGTTCTTGCCGTTGACGTAAAACACAGGAGCGCGGTTCTCGCAGAACGCCTGACAGCCCGGCAGTACCTTTATAACAAGGAATGAGGCATTAGTAGTCCTATTGACTAGCCAGTGAATCTGAATGTCAACAAGCAGAGGATGTGGTTCTTCAACCATTTTAACCCAAAAGTATATTGGACTAATGGGCATGTAATGAGGATAGAAAAAGAGAGGATGCCGAAGAAAATGTTGGAAATGAAGTATTTAGGAAAAAGACCGCTGGGGAGGCTAAGAAAGAGATGGGAGGAGAAGATAACAGAAAGTGTTCTAATGAGAGGTGAGGAATGGTGGGAGGGTAGAGGAAGATGGAGGCATTTTACTATAAACTAACCCAGACAGGGCTGAAAAGTTGATGATGATGATGATGATGATGATGATGATGATGATGACGACGACCATGACCATTTCAGTGCGTGTCTCTTATAACTTATAACTGTGAAGGAGTTTGACAATACTTGAAAAATGCTTTTCTTTTTATACCCACCTAGGATATTCACATTTAATTGCACTAAAATGGTAGGGGATGAGAACATATCTTAGGGGGAATGTACCTACATTTTCATGGAAGGAGTGTGTGAAAATTATTTAAGAGAAAACACCCTTAGTCCACACATCCATCAAAGCAGGATGTAAATGCACTTAAGTCTAAAATAAGCCTCCTTAAGCCCCCCATATTGAAGCCCGGGTTGTCCAAAGCTTAAAACCTAGTTGAGCATGTTTGGTGGTTAAAAAAGTATCATCATCAAAGCTAACATGCCTTAACTGGAATATCAGACTATAAAATTGTTTGAAACCAGGTTAAAAAGAAATTGAAATACTTTTAAAAATGTGAAGAAGACTGTCTATGTATTTAAAAAACATTATTTTTAACATATTTAAACCAAACTTTGATGGTCAATTGGTCTAAGGCATCACCCTCACAATAAAATGGACTGCCAATGACAGGAAAATTAAGGTTCCGAATATGGATACAATTCCCTCTAAAACAACCTTCCAAAATATTATTATAACTTGCATATACTAGTTTTTAGGTCTGTCTATGACAGGTTGATTATAATATCAACCAACCTAATAGAACCTAATAGACTCAGAATCCGGCTTTGTAAGATTCTGTCCCGTGGTTTATACTTAACACGTGCAGAGTTCCAGCTTTCGATGTTATCTTATAGAGGGTGTGGAAAGAGACATGCACATTAGGAAGCACGCACAAATGTGACATCATCTTCCCTGCTTTTCAAATTTGTAATGGAGTACGTTATAGAGTTTTTCATAGTAATTTTCTTCTCTCTTTTTTCCCCTCTTTTGTTTGATAACACAAATAATGTTTAGATATAAAAACTTTGTGTTTTACCAATGTGTGCTTTTTTTTTTACTATATAAAACAAAAGAAAGTAAGTAGATGTCAATTTTGTGCATTCAATTTTTCCCACATTTTTCTTTATTTCCCTAGATGGGTTTTTTTTATTCAATGTTCAGTTAGTTGCATCCACACAGCACACACTGACTGTAGAGATTATAGTGTCGATATTGTATTGAAACAAAGTGTGCTTTAATTTATTCTTGGATTATTAACAGAACTTTTATAAAAGTAATGAATGGGCAGGGGCCACATGGGCCAAGCCCTATCAACATTTTTACAACTTTTTTAACATAAAAAATTACTTATCTAATTCTTTCTTTTGATTTCATAAAATATTTTTTTAAACATTAATATCAAGTGGTACACCATTCTCTACACGCAGTGAATTAATGGATTCATAATACAATATTCCAGTTAATATTGTTCATTCCTCGCTCCAAAAGTCACGTGGGAACGGTGCCAGCACTAGCTAGAGTGGCTAGATTGAGCTGGCATGCTATACGATAAAGGTGGTCTGTATTTTGTTTTTCCGATTATGTGTCTGTGTTTTAGTATGTTTTAAGACCCAAGAAGTAAGATGATATGTGAAATGATAAATTAAAATGAATAAAATAGATTCTTTATTTAAAAACTCAGTTTTCTTCATTAAAACTACCAGAAAAACTTGAAATTAAATGGTTTGGAGCATATCAGCCTAATTACTTTACATTTATGCAGGTGGATTGCAGGAAAGAAATAACTTTTTCAAATTCTTGGTTTGGTAAACAATTCTGGTTAACTGCGAGTGAAGAAAAATGGACTTATTTTGTTTGTAGTGTTTATTATTTGGTGGTGTGGGGTTGTGGCTGTAAACATTTAAGTAAAATAATTAAAAAACATAAGGAATGTGCAATTTATTTGGAAAATGCATTTAGATTAAAATATTTGGAACAGTAAATATTGTGTCACATATAGATTTCGCATTTAAATTTCAGTTCAAAAACACAATAAACCGGTGTCAAAAAATATGGGCATATATTAGGCAGATTAATAGAATGCTTAAAATACTGTGGTACTCCCAACTTTTGTACAATGTTCAGTCTACTGCTACTTTCTGATGAAGATGCTATAATAGCATCGGAATATTGATGTGTGTGTAAATATGTGTTAGTGTTTTTACTTTTATTTGTGCTCTAGCATTTTCCTAATATTCTATCATTTTATTTATTACCAACTTTTATACAAGTAATGTCATCACTTGAGAAGTTTAATTCAAGACCTGTATTATTTTATTCTTTCTGTTTGTAGATTTGTTTAGTAATTTTGAAACATTAGTAAATATTAACATAATTTAATTCAATGTGTTAACACATGGTGAAAAAAAACCCATCACCAGTAAACTTTGACCGGCCACACTAAAAAGAAAGATCACACTCCGCTACTGTGAATGGGTAATTAAATGATGAGTGTATAGCATAAATGTTGCAATGTTATGATTTGTAAATGACCTTGCACAAAACAAACAGGCCCATGTTCAAGAGAAGGGGTTTTTACTAAGTCACTTGTGTGCTGATATAATCAGTCGGTTCAGAAATTTAAAAAAAACGAAGAGCCAGAAGTCATATGCTCTTGTGGAGAAAGTGGAAAGATGTCTTGAAAACTTTCTGTGTGAATAAAAATTATGAATATTATGAAGTGACATACACAACAGGAAGATATAATGGTGGTTGTTTCTATAGTAATTTGTCCAGCACTATTAATGGGAAAATTTAGAGTTTAAGAATGTATAGGGCATTTAGTATGAGAAATATGCATGAATGTTGTTTAGATCACTAAAACTCTTAGGGATGTGTGACATCTACTGTTTTTAATCAAAGTGAAGCTATAATAAACATTCCTGAAGTCAAATTGAAGTTAAAATATTTTATAAAAATGTTTTAAGCTTATATTGGAATAAATAAATATACTATATTGTGAATGATTATACTAAATATTACCAAAAAGCATTTTGTTGCAAAATTTAACAGATTTTGTACAATATTAATCAATTATGTTACTTTTACAACATGTTATTAAATTACTAAGATTAAATGTATGTTTTTGTTTGTTTGACTTTGTGGGTAAAATTTCAAATCAAAATAACTTAATTTGTAAAAATAATTGTTAGAATGTATCTTCTTCCAAATACAATAAAAGTCCCTCAAAGCGAAAAGAGGTACCTTATAGAGATATATTATTTTGTAAAAAAAAATGAAGCTTATATGGGAGTAGATTTAATGTTGATAAAGAAAGATAGGTGAGAGAATTGCAGCTTACATGTGAGTAGATCTATTAGTTGATAAAGAAAACTATCCTATATATTATTTCTGTTGTCAACATCCCTTTTTCTCAACTAGTACAAAACCTAAAGCGACGAATAAGGTATTAGTGGATAGGATACAGATTAGGGAGTGTTCAGGTATTACCTAAGTACATTTTTTTGCCATTTTGACACCCTGCCCCCCATATTACAGAATGAATTTAAATTCACAAAATTAAGCTGGTAGTTAAATTCTTGTCTGTCTTACGTAAGCATTGGTCTGACCCCTCCTTCTCCCTTGTCAGCAAAAATAAGTGAAGCTTGAATCCCCCTCCACCCCTCAAAGGTTCTTACGTATAATACTTGAATGCCTCCTAGATAAGATTATTTTCATGCTAAAATAATTTGTATTGCATGGAATAAACTAAGATACAAGAAAAAATATTTCCCGATCAGCTAGAAAATTTTGTAAAGGTAGTTGAAAAAAACTAATTAAGTAAATGAATACAAAAACTAGCGCATAACTTCTGAGAACGTAATAATTAAAATAAACCACGTCTAGTAACAAAACTTGGTGAACCAAGATGCTACTTTTTTCACTTTTTTTAAGTGTTTTTCCCCCTTTGGCTCTTTAGTAAACTTTGAAACTCTTTACTACAATATTTTGTACAATAATTTATATTATTTCGTTTCACTTACTTTTTTTTTAAAAAAAGATGGGGGTTCTGGAATTTCTTTGAAACGTAGGGATAGTGGGGTGCTCAACTGGGGCAAATATTAAACTCTGGATGACCTTAGAAGCTGTTTGAAATAGTGATGTGATTATTCTTTATTTGCTATGCTTTTATCTCTTTTTTCCGAGTCTTACTACCTGTTCAGAATATAAACAGGTATTTTTATCACTGGCTTTCTTGGCCATAATGTACAGTACAATAAGAACATGTTAGGAAGGGCAACACGAGGTATTTTAAATCATATATTATTTAGTAATTTATTAACTGGCATGGAGATTAGAATGTTAAAGATTTTTTAAAGTATCCCTATCTCCCCTAAGCCACCCTTCACTATTTCGTGTCAATGGCTGTGAGTGCTTTCATTAGGTAGTCACGCCATCTCAAACTTTAAATAGTGATTATGCTACTGATGTATACCCTGGACACAAACTAAATGTTTTATGCCAAAAGCTCCCAGAGTTTTAGGTCAACCCACCAATCATAATAATAGTTGGCCTTACAAGAATATTTCTAAGTTTAAATACATGTTAATGAATTATTTTTCTATTCAGAAAACCATACTTATTTTAACAATATTTTAATAATAAATTATACAATGCTGTAACTCCCACACCTAGTTATAAAACATCTGAACAACGAATACAAGAAAGTAAATCTATTAGTTTTTAAAACTAGAAGGAAAATTTAGTTATTAACTGAATGGCTCAGGTATTGAAGTGATATTCTGATATCTGGAGTTTATTTTTAATTATAATTAGAGTTGAGTTTGAACTTCCTTCTTCTACAAACAACAAAATAATTACTTCCCAAGTTAATTATTTAAAAAACCATCAGCCGTTCGCGGCACGCCGTTCCTTGCAGGAAGGAGCCACAAACCATTCACCAGCGATACAGCTCTTCATATGAACAGACGGTTATGCTCACAGCTCGCGGTATACTATCCATGATACAATCTACTCTTAAGGTCCTGTTCAACTCTGGTTTGCTATACTCAGTTGAGCATCCTGACCAACTGTTCTCGATCTGATTTTCAAATAGCTTGCAAAGTTGTGCTCTCAGTCCACTCTATAGTTTTGCCATTGAATAGGATACTACAAACTTAGGGTCTGAATTTAGCGGAGGTTGAATCTTTAGCCAAAAGTACGAAAAAATAACTGTTTGTCATGGGGGACAATGCTGAGCAAGAGTTTGAACAAATAGTTTCCGAGTGTTCAAAAGGTTTGTGCTAATTCAAATATGAACACCATGTTGCTGTGGTAGATAAACATAATGTGAGAATGTACCATGTGACTCAGCCACTATAGGATTTCAATGTTCATTCAATTCAGTGAATTTTTCAGCGCACAAAATGAAGATTGATTCACTAAACATGAATCGATTGTGTCAAACTTCATCATTCTTTCCCCCCTCCCCAAAACAACTATGAAAAGGTGGATGAAAAGCATATGAGTATCTAAGTAAAGCATATGATCGCATTTTACAAATTAGTAAATAAGAGTGTAAGGGAGAAGTATTGATGTGGAGGAGGAATAGAATGGCAATTGTAAATGCTCCCAAGCCATTGGATAAGGAAAATGTCACAGTATGAAGGAAGAGATTGGCAGTTGACGTTCGATAAATTACAAAAACTCCAAGCAAGCAATGCTGATATATTCCCCGGTGTACATTCTATTTTGTGGGTGCTAGCTGTACTTCCAGTGAAGATCGCTAGTGCCGAATGTTCATTTTCAACACTGAGAAGAATAAAAACTTACCTTTGAAATAACATGTCAGAAAATCGATTAAATGACCTTGCAGCTCCTAATATTCATCGAGACCTTAGCGTAAGTGCAAATGAAATTGTAGATCATTTTGTGAAATGTAATCAAAGTTTGCAATAGTTGTAAAATTAAAATCTAATTTGAAACAATTATTTTCCTTAAACTCTAGAGTTAAAATTGTCGAAAAATTGCTGATTTAAGCTACTTTAACTATGATAAGAATGTGAGGTTTTTTTTGTGCTTACATGTTTTATCGCCCCAATAAAATACAAATCCTTAAATTATGTTTTATTGCTTAAGAATATATCTCAATAATATTTTGTGTGTCACCATAACTATATTAGGTTATTGTATCGTTAACAAGTTAATTATACCAAACAATAAAACAATTTATTACTGACTCCCCTTACAAAAATCCTGCGTGCGGCCCTGTTACGTGATTATAATGATGACAATGTGCGTGAATCTAGTAGTTAGTAAAGAAAGCTAGTTGAGAGAATGACAGCGATACAAACACTCCTCCCCAAGAGAGCAGAAAATTGTAGCAATCATGAGGTAGTGTTACCTTGCCCAGGATGTTGAATGGAAGGGTCACCAGAGCCAACTGATGTCTGCATAGGTTCAGGGGCAGCAACTTTCACAGCAGCCCCACTACTGTCCAGCATACGTTTCGGGAGAGGAGGATCGGACGAAGATTCTTCTCCCATGCTGATGTCATCTTGACTAGATTCATCCCTTAATCGCTTACGCTTCTCCTAAACAAGGATAAAAATCACCATGAATGTCTACTATAGATTATAAAATCTATATCGTTGAGAGTAAACAATAATGCCTACGTGACTTTTTTCTAAAATCGCACTTTTTAATTTGATGAGTCAGTATCATCATTCTAAAGGGCTGGGATCAAAAATGTTGTTGAATTTGTCAATAGAATTCGCTGCAAGCCTATTGCAGTGACACTGGACATCTCTTGCACCCTCCCTTCTGTATAAAGATCACCAATCTCCATTAGTAGCATTAGCATTGAGGTTAACCTAAGTAAGTGTCCTAATATTTTTACATTTTGAATGTGTATTTTTGATAATTTATTATTATTGTTTGTTCATGTAACAGTTTAAAGTATGTAGTGTTAGTATTTTAAGTAAATTGTGAATTACCCACACATTACATTAAAAACAATATTTCGAGGCAGCAACACATTTCATTGGATTTATATGAAATATTTATAATAAATGATGTTAGTAATCATATTGTTTTAAATGTGTCTTGTTAGTAATCATATTGTTTAAATGTGTCTTGAGAGTGTGATGTGGATGATGACAATCATGTCTTGAATATCAAGCTAGTTAGATGAACTTTATTTAAAGTCCTGAATTATTATTTTTATAGTAATCCCTCGTATTTTGTATTAGGCCAAAATTATGTTTTCTTATACTATTTTAACTGTGCCAAAACTAGTAAATATAATGTTCAGGAACCAGAATCAAAACCTAATTAAGAACAGAAAATAACAAGAACTTTTATTTTTCTAGAACCAGAACCTTTAAAATTTTGTTTGGAGAACAGGAACCAGAACCGATAAGTATTTTGATTCAACTCCCTGATTATAACAAAACCAATTTTGTGAAAAAATTCTGAATCATAAAAAAAGTATAAAAAAATTCACCTAATTCCGCAAATAAGTTCCACCATATCATGTAGCATTGTGCGGAACACCTCAATTTAGTTTCATGAGCAATGCTTGCCCACATAAACCTGTTGATTTGTTGGTGATTTAATGTATTTATTAATATGAATTAATGGTTTACAAGTAGCCTTCTGTACTTCAGTATTATTTTTAAGTAACAAACCTAATTCTTGCAAATGAGTAATTATTGTTTTATTATCTTGATTAATAAAACCTTTTCTAACGTAACAACCAGAAGATGAACACTTCTCAACTACGCATGAGTAAACTGTGTAGGTAATATTTTAGTGCATGATAGTTGTTTTTTTGTGTACCATATTTGTGGGTCAGTCCATGTCAACTCAACCAACGGAAAAAAAGTTTTAGGGTTTGATATCATGTATATTGTTCTTTTTTGGTATGTTTGTAACTCACCGCAAAATGAAACTATATTTTTAATTGTTTTATTTTTTGGACCACCCGTTTTTGAGTATTTGATTATTTTTAAGTGTCAAAAAGTTCAAAAATCATTGACCCATGATGACTTTAAAAGCCATTTTCTTGGGATCTGTGAGAACTATAGACCTGTGCAAGGCGTCGTTTTAAATCCTATTTGAGAAGCTTTCATTTGATATCCAACAAGATATATTTTGGAGAAAAATAAATTAAACATAGTTTTAAAATTTCAATTTGACAATTAAAAGAAACTAGAATTTTTTTAAATCTGAAAAAAATCACATTTGCTTTTACATTGTTTCTGAGCGTGTAGTCTAAATTTCAAGCTGGCATCTTTTAGCAACATAAAAAACTTAAGTTCTTTGTAGGATTTATACAGCCTTAAACCAGTATTTTTAGGTCTATTTTGTTTTTATTTACTTTAAACTCGAATACATACCTACATGTAAAGAACCTTCCGTTTCTTGGCTAGTATATTATATGCTTTTTCCATCTGCTTTTTAGTTAGTGTGTAGGTTCTTCCTGTGACAGTTGTTAGGTCCACATTGCAAAGTACAAAGTTTACTAGTACAGTAAGTAAATTACATCTGGTCTACTAGGGTGAGAATGAAGTTGTGGGTCCAGATGGTTGCAGAAAAGAGATTGTTAATTCATGTTCTACTTCATCAGTTGCTCCTTTTAAAGGTACCACCAACACCATCACATAATCCTTTGTCATGCGCAGTGGCATAAAAATGCCATTCTGCAAGGATGCCATGAAAATCAGTACTGTGGTTGCACAGATTTAAAAAGTTTTTCTAATTTTGCATTGGGCGGCAGACCCGTCAGAAAAATAGAAAATTTTGGTCAAGTTTGGAAGCATCTCTTCCTTCAAAAAATTGATAAATTTCCTTTGAAAAGCATGCACTAAAATTGTTTCATATTTTAAACATTCTGGAATGAAAACAAAACTCTTGCGACTTACTTCATCATTTTCCTTGTAGTAAGCAACAAATGGGTGAACAGTGGCCATCGAGTTATTCTAATGAAAAGATTGTGCCTCGTCTTGCAAAACAAAAGAATAGTTTTCTGTAAAGTCACATGTCACTACAGCTTCATTTGAACACAATGTATCTTTTATATCTGAAAAAAATGCAGAATGCTGCTTGGCAATAAAATTGTGTCTTTTCAAAGTGTAAATTTACAAAAAGTTTCAAAAGTACACCGAACAAATGAAACCCACTGCTTGTAGATTATATTTTCTAAAATTTCCTCTTCAAGAATATTCAGTAAAGCTTCCATAAAATCAGTGATGCTGGGACATAAATCACATTCATCTCAGTAACACCTCTGTCCTGAAGGGTTACGCATAATTTTTGCCAAACAGTCCTGGTATGTTTTTAAAGGTTTCTCATCTCCTTGCAGAATCACATTAGCTCCAGCAATCATTAGTTTCACATTCTGATTTTTTGTACATACACATAAAGCATGAGTTACACTACCTCCTGCTATAACACAATTCTTAAAGTACCACCCTAAGAAAGTATGAAAATGTAAGTATAAGCCACAGACTAGTTAAAGGTTGTAACATCTACAAACAGAAATTAAAGTTTTACATGTTGCCATTATGATACCAACTTGAAATTTGGACTACATGTTCAGATTTTTAAAAAATCTAGTTTTTTTAATTATCAAACTGAAATTTTGAAAATATGCTTAATTATGAATTTTACTTTCCAAATTTATCATGTTGAATATCAGATTAAAGCTCCTCTAATAAGCTTTAAAACGACGCCTTGCACAGGTCTATATATTCAGTTCACGATAGGTTTTTACCTGGATGACAGTTCGAAAATCATATGTTTAAATTTTGGGTTGCCAATACTTGTAAAATATCACAGTTTTGTTATAAATGTAAAGATCTTTAATTACCTGTTATATATTACATTAAAAATAACATAAAATTAAGTTTTCTCATACTATTTCATTTTTTTAAATAATTTCTTTTTATCCAACTCGAAACAATATTTTAAACATGATTAAACGTACTTATTTTTTGTTTTAGAACGTTATTGATTATGTTTAATATAGTGGACACATCAATACCTTTTAATACAAGCATCGTATTTACTTGCAAAAGAGAAAATTCTTGTCTTTTTTTTTTACATACAATAAATTATTTTATGATTATTTTATCGTATTTTGAAATATTTAACTGAATAAAATATTTTCATCAACTGCGTGTCTGCATCATTGTAAAAAAACTTGTTTATCGTTATGTTCAATAATATGGGTTAGATTCGTCAGTGGCCATTTTTGAAGCTACGTTTGTTAGAAGTTTATGTGAAAGTGGTGTGAATATTTTTTTAAGTGGAATAAAACTATAAATAAACTTTATGTCTGACCTCAAATAAATATATAAATAATATTGGCCTAAATTACTGTGGTTAACTATCACATTAATATATTACCATCTATTATTCATTAGTCATCCAAAGTGATTGGGTGGTTGGAAAAATTTAAAAAAAAATTAGGTTCATTTTGTGGTGAGTTACAAACATACCAAAAAATAACAATATCAATGGTATCAAGGTTTTGTGCATTGGTTGAGTTGACATGGACTGACTGACTCTCGTGAATAAATGAAAATTTAGATTAACTATTGTTTTTAGAGGACCAACTTTTGTCAAAAGGAAATTTGAAGGATCAGGATGCATAAGAGCATAGGACTCTATAGGACTGTTTTTCAAAATAGCAGCTAGGTGAATTTTCAGAGAAATTCTTTTAGCCATTTAGAATCCTTTTATGACTTTTTTTTGTTAAAATCAGAAATTTGCTCATGTTGTTGTGTGTAAGTACTATTAAACATTAAATTTCTAATAGTTTGACAGAGAGAAACAATAAAGAATCCCGCCCTCGATGCACATTAAAGCCAAGATTTATTCAAACGAGACAAAAATATAATTGTGTCTTATTTGTAAGAATTGAGTTTGGTACAAAAAAAATTGAATTTAGTTGGTTTAGACAACTAGGTGTGTTTGTAGGAACAATAACTCTTTGAGAATAATTTTAAGTGTGACACTACATCTTGTTCCATGAGATAAATGTTTTTATTTTGTCAAAAGATCTAAAAATTATATTTCAGCATTTAAGACTTAGGACTAATGGTTTGCTGTAATAAGTCTAATCATAAAATGTCAATATTTTAGGCCTATTCTAAGTCCTATTTTGTGGATTTTTTTAATAAGCTTAAGAATTTTATGATTTAAATTAATTTATAAAAGAACACATTGAAAGATTATGTGGATTTACGTTTGTTCGAGTCCTAAGATTAAATGCATTCTAGGCAATGTTGAACATTAAGACGGAATGTTATCTTGTGATGTAGGTGATCACATTCTTAACTAAGTTATAATATTAGACAACCTGAAAACAAGCTTAGTATTGGCATGCCTATATTCTAGGTGTGTCAATTCTTAGTAATAATGTTTTTTATTGAGATGTAACAAAGAATAGCATTTTTTTTCACTTTCACACAACCTGTGTTAAGTAGCTTAGGCTGTATCCGAATAGTAAAGTACACTTAACTTGATGCAGACTTGATGCAGACTTGATGCAGTTTTGATAATTTACACTTCTCGCGGTTTTCATAGTGAAGACTGCATAAACTATTCGAACAGCAACACACTTGCGCACACAGTGCTGCTTCCTACCGAATAATTTGTGTGTCGGTGCTAAACAGATGAAACGATAATACTAAAACAATTGCCAGTCAAACACCGCACCAACGCCGCATGGCTCATAGCATTCGTATCCATGGTTACCAAGACCTCGAGAAAACTGCATTGGTCTAGTCCGCGACTATTCGGACAGATCTACACTTGGTCACGTGATTGCCAATGCAGCTATCAACGCCACGATCCAACGCGACGTCGCATAAGTAGACTATTCGGATACAGCCTCAGTCATGAGTACCTAAAAATGCCTATACATGATAGCTTAGCCCTCAGTAAAAACAAAACAACTAACCTTGTGATGATGCTTGTGTTTCTTCTCGTGCTTCTCTCTGTCTTTATCCTTTTCTTTCTTTTTCTTTTTCTTCTTAACCTTTTTATGTTGCCGTTCTAGATGTGAATCCTCTCTACCATGAAGTGAAGTAGAAGAATGTCTCGACTCCTCATCTCCTGCAGCTGGTGTGACACTGTAGTTGATGTTCGTGTGCACCAGTGGGATCGACGGACCTGGAGAATCGCTACTGTGTTCAGGAGTCGATGAGCTACCAACCTTCAGGATTAGCTTAAGACCAGGCGGTTTCTCTATGCCGGACTGTTTATCTAAAAGCATATTTTTGTAAGTGTAATATAAAAATCAAGCTTGGCCCACGAAGGTTCGTTCCGTGAGAAATAAAAATAAAGAAAAATAAATATACCAAAAGGGGCCCTACTTCTGTCATAGAAACCGGCTGACAAGCTATCACCAAAAATTAAAAAATATTATCTTACTTACCTTCATATTTATCTTTCTTATCTGATTTATGTTTCTTGTGCTTTTTTGAGCCCATCTCAAGCCTATCAATATTGTTTGAAATATTTAAAATGGTTATAACGTTGAATAATTAACAAATAAGTTANATATACTGCACAATTTGGCATGACGAATTGGTTTTTGGTGGAACGAGTAGAATGGATTGGAGCTTGAAGATAAACTAAAAATAGGTGAAAACTAGGATAGCTTGCAACCCAGGTGACGTCAGAGTGGCAGGCAGCAGTGTGGCGAGGTGGGGGTAAGCATGCGCGTGGGCTCACCTCTATCTCTTTACATCATGGGTTCGACCCATCACTAACAGGCAGCATTGTACCATAGATAAAGGATATTGTACACTGATCAGGATAACACGAAAGATCTGTTAAGTCTGTGTTAAAATGTTTGTGTGATGTTTTTTCGCATTTGTGCTGCTGTCTAGACAAATATGGGAGCACTTTTGTTGTATTAAATAGCGGTCTCGGTGGCTCAGTAGGTATTTTATTTGCGTAGCACTATTATTACTATTTTTATTTTATTTTTATTGTTGCTATTAGTTATTTTGCTAATCCATTTCACTTGAACAATTTTTATTTTGAAATATTTTTTAGACTAAATGTAATTAAATAAATATTTAACATAACATAAATATTGGTTTTCTACAAAAATTATTTACATTTGGGTCAAAAGTAAGTTTTTTAATAAAATCTGTTCAAGTGATTATGGTTGGCACAACTAATATAGTTCTTTAACCATTTCTAGAAACTCTAAAATCAACACATCAAGTTTGAATTAATGTTTAAGGAAATATAAATAAAAAGCAAACTAAGTTTAAAATAATCTATATTTATTTATAAATTTAAACTTAGACATTTTTTCACAAAGTTCACAATATTTTTCAAATACAAGCAAGTGTACATGTTTTAATATAAAAAAAATCACAATTAAAATCACCATCTATGTTTATTTATTTCATATGAACATAATATTAACATGCTTAAAATCAATTAAGTAATAAAACAACTGTTAACAATTTTGTTTTGTTTAGTTAGCGATAGAATAGTTGTTTCCAACCAATTGGTCACTCACTTATTATAAATTTAAACTTACACATCTTTTCACAAAGTACACAATAGTTTTAAAATACAAACAAGTGTACATATCTTCATATATTAAAAACAAAATTAAAATCACCATCTATGTTTATTTATTTGGCATGAACATAATATTAACATGCAGAAAATCATTCAAGTAATAAAACAACTGATAACAATTTTGTTATGTTTAATTAGCGATAGAATTGTTGTTTCCAACCAATTGGTCACTCACATGTTCCAGGGTTGGGGAGGTTGGGGTTGAAATATATGTTGAGTTAAATTCTTTAAAGAGGTTACAATGGCATTAGAGAAGGTGCAAAATTCAAAGAGAAATTAACAATTATAAAACCTAATTTACTGCAGTTAAAACAAATAGGCTATCGACAGGTGCGCAGTCTTTATTGCATGCTCGTTTGGTTCGCCGGTGATGAGGTAGGGATTCAAATTCCAGCCTGGTAAACTAGCTGAAAATTTTCTTAAGCGTTTTTACCCTCCCCCTCCATGCAAATAAGAGTATATTTACCCTAAATTATACCTCCCCGCCAATTTAATTAAACTAGCAAAGCCTTGTAGTGTAGAAAACAGTTTAAAAAAACCTTTAAAAAAAGTCAATTTGAACACTTATTTGTTATCAAGGAGTCACAAGGATATCATAGACAAAAAACGAGGTCAAACTTTGAAAATATTCGGAAACCAATAAAAATAAATTGTACGGAACCTCGCACGGACTTTCTCGCTCTATTGTTTAAAAATTAAGATATTTACTCAAAAATTATTTTTTGAGTCCCGGTTTTTAATTTTATAATTTTATTTTTAAAGAATTAATGTCATTTGTATGTTTGGATTGATAAAAAATATCAATAATGGGTCAACATTTCGCATTAAAATTTTGACTTCCGGTTAAAATTTTAACAATTTAAAAGGTGTTGCATATCTTCATGTCATCACATTGCTATTAAATTTTTCATTTATAAATTTTCACCAATAAAAAATTTAAATATTGGCTATTGAGTCTAAAATGAAGATAGATCATTGTTGTACAAACATTTCTCCTAAGAGGTTTAAGGTTTTGAGAGACTTAAGTGATGTTTGTGAGTGTTGAATGCTTTCTATCTATTTATGGTGTTAGTTGAGTGCGGCCCGAGTTTTGTAAAACATAAGACAGGATATTTAAAAGCATTAAAAAAATACAAAAATTCGTAGTGACTTACTTAGTTAAGGAACTGAATATACATCGTCACACCTGATTAAAATATTGCACTGGTCTTGAACCAATCATGTAGGTCCTTCGCGTAGTGATTGTTGAGAGTTGTTTACTTCAGGTCTAAAGTTAGGATGTATCAATAATAATGATTATTTGATCATAACCTATTAACTTAGGTCAGCTTACCTTTAATTTATGATTTTACATTATAAGTGATACATTTGCTTATATTATATCATTTGTTTGATGAAAGAGATTCAAAACTAATATCAACTAAAACTTTACATTTAATACATTTGATTTTTTCAGTTTAGATTTCAGTCTTATTGATTCATTTATTGATCTGAATTTTTATTTATTGCATATGTAAGTATGACTAAGATTTTGTATCGTCCAAACCACCATATGTTTTACCATGGCTAACCTAAATCAACAAACATTTTATAAATATATAGGAAAAGACATAAATGTCAGAGTACTCAAGTTTATAGAAAAAGATTAACCGGTTTTAAACATTAACAGTACATACTGTAACTAAGAACATGTCTCAACTGATACACAGGTTCATATGCATGAACACAAATTAGATAAAATAAAACGAACAACACATCTAACGATGGTACCAACCTAAGCTAGAAAATATCCCTGCATAGAATTGCATATTTTAACACTTCTCCTCAATTCAACTACAACCACAAAAATTAGGCAAAAATTCTACATGTAGGCCTACCCTTAAGTACATGCAAATAGACTCTAGTGAATCAGCATTTGATTAAACCAATATAATTACAAAAGTACTCAAACTTATTTCCAACCAAACTCTTTGTCAGAATGTCAGCACATTGTTCATTTGTTTCCAGATAAATCACATCAATAACACCACTTAAATACAAATCACGAACAAAGTTGTATTTGACATCAATATGCTTTAGTCTTCGATGTTCCCATTTATCCAAACATCTTATGCAGGACTGGTTGTCCTCGTACACCTTGGTGGGTTCTAGAGTGATCCCAAGGTCCTGGATCAGTCTTCTCAACCAGAGTAGGTCGGATGAGGCGGATGACAGGGAGACAAACTCTGACTCCGTCGAGCTAAGGGCAACTGTAGTCTGCTTACGTGTAGTCCAACCAACAGTGGCACCATAAACTTGGAATAAATACCCAGATGTAGATTTACGATCATTGCTGTCATTGGCCCAGTCCGCATCAACGTAGGCCCGTAAGGCGACATCACAGTTCTTCGGAAAGAAGAGACCAACATCAAGTGTTCCTTGAATGTATCGTAGTATTCGTTTGAGTCCAATCCAGTGAGCTTCTGTTGCATTGCTCTGATACCTGCTGTAGAAATTCACTGAGAAGCTCAGATCAGGGCGAGTGTAGAGCATCACATGCATCAAACTACCAACAAGCTCACGGTACGGTTTTTTTTTTATTATGCACTCTGATGTAGTTATTTCAGGTGGTTTTGTCTCCATCGGTGTCTTGACCAGTTTGCATTGTTCCATACCAAATTTCTTGAGAACTTTCTTCAAGTAGGCTGTTTGACTAAGGGACATACCATCAGTTTTCTGATCAATTTTTATACCTAGAAAGTTGTGCAAACCTCCAAGATCCTTCATCTCGAATTCTGACATAAGATATGTTTTGATGTCATTTAACTTCTGCAGATTGTTTCCCGCCAAAATTATGTCATCTACGTAAACCAAAAGGTAAGTTTTTATGCTGTTGCTGAAATCGAAATATATACATTTTTCATTTTCAGATTGCTTAAATCCGAGAGAATTCACAAATTTGTCAAGTTTAGCATTCCACTCCCGTGGTGCCTGCTTCAATCCATAGAGGGTCTTGTGTAACTTACAAACAAGGTTGCTGTCAGTTACGAAGCCAGGTGGCTGCTTCATATACACCTCTTCAGAAAGGTCTCCATGTAGGAATGCATTTTTCACATCTAACTGGAAGGCAATTAAATCTTCTTTGTTTATAATTGCAAGCAGGGTTCTGACCGAGGTTAAATGGGCTACGGGTGAGTACGTTTCATTGTAGTCAAACCCTTTCTTCTGTGCACAGCCCTTCACCACCAACCTTGCCTTGTACCTGTCAAGCTGTCCATTTTCATCCTGCTTCATCTTGAAGACCCACTTACAGTTGATAGCTCGTTTACCGGATGGCAGCTCAGTAAGGGTCCAGGTCTCATTTTTCTTCAATGAGTACATCTCTTCCTCAACTGCAGCCATCCATTGCTGGGCATCATCTCTACTATGGATGTCATCGAAGGTTTCTGGCATATTGTCAATGAATGACTCAGCACCAAGAGCCAGTGTGACATAGTCATTTAGGTACGCTGGTGCAGTGTGAGGTCTCGTGCTCCTACGCAGAGGTTCAAGTTCCTCACCAGGAGTCTCTTCTTCGTCAGAAATTGCCTCTGGTTCTCCTCCTGAAGACGGCTCCTCCTGCAATTCCTCAGTAAAAGCTTCATTTGGAGTCGAGCTGATGACCTCAATAGCTCGAGAGGGTGTTGAACCAACAACATCACTGGTTATGAACGAATGTTCATCAAAAATTATATCATGCCCACGTATGATTTTTCGTTCCTGTGGACACCACAGCCTGTACCCATTCGGGCAGTAACCAACAAAGTAGCACTTTTTCGAGCGGCTGTCAAGTTTACTTTTAAGAACTTGATTAGGTAATCGAAGATATGCTACACAGCCAAAAACCCTCAGTTTTAACATATCGGGCTTTACAGCATACCACAGTTCTGCTGGAACCTTGTTTTCAAGAGCTTTAGTAGGCGATCTGTTTATTAGGTAGACTGCAGTCATAACAGCCTCCGTCCAGAGTGACTTATCAAGAGAAGAGTGAAGGAGTAAACAACGTGTTTTCTCCATGATGCTACGTCCCATTCTTTCTGCGACACCATTCTGCTGACTTGTATGCCTGATGGTAAACTCTGACTGGATACCTTTCTTTTTTAAATAATCTAGCATTTCCTGCGACACGAATTCCCCACCATTATCTGACCTAAAGCGACTTATCTTTAGGTTAAAGTGAGCTGTTGCCATAGCTTCAAATTGTTTGAAGTAGGTAAACACTTCAGACTTTTCCTTTAGAGTGTAAATGACTGTAAAGTGACTATAGTCATCAATCAGGGTAAGTATATACCTCTTTTGATCATATGATACAGGCTTAATAGGCCCTACAAGATCACTGTGTATGATCTCCAAAGGGCGCTTAGCTCTAATGCGTGGCTTTGTGTGAGGAAGACGCGTTTGTTTAGCCTGTATGCAAGAGTCACATAAATCGGAGATCGATCCTTGATCAACCTTGATTCCATCAACAATTTTACTTAAGTGAACTAAACCAGTTTTGCCAATGTGACCAAGCCTCTTGTGCCACAAATCAGATGATGCTACAATGGAACTAGCAACACCAGCACATGCTTTTTCACGAGGTGAAAGAGACATTGTATACACTTTACCAGATCGAGTGGCAGCAGCCACAAAAATATTGCCTTTTAAAATAGTAGCGTTCCCCTTTTCAAACACAACTTTAAGCCCATTAGCGTCCATTTTACTAACTGAGAGTAAATTAAATTGTAATCCAGGGACAATAAGTACATTGGAAATTTTGATAAAGTTTTGATTACCTTTGTGAGTCACAGACGCGTGTATATCTCCGATCTCTTCAGCACACAACATCGATCCTGATTTAGCAATTTTTATTTTGATAGACTTTGATAGGCGTCTCTTATTTGAGACCAAACTAATATTTTTATCACTGATCATATGTTCAGTGGCGCCAGAGTCAAGCAACCACACAGATCCATCACAACAGGCCACTGTCGTTAATACAGTCAAACTAAATTCATCATCACTAGCTTCAGCTACATTTGCTTTACGTATTGAATTATTCTGCTGCTTCTTGCCTTTCAATTTTGGACAGTCCGAACGAAAATGACCAGCTTTATGACAGAAAAAACACTTATTACCAGCAACTTGCTTTGAAATACTTTGTTTACAATTGGGACAACATTCCGGCTGCGAAGATTTCAATTTTCTAGCCTTCCAATCAGTAACGCTAGAAAATGATTTGCTGCATCCATCGATACCTTCTGCTTGGCGTTTGCTCTGCTCATCAAGTAGGCGAGTTTTTACGAATGCCAGGTTGAGATTATCAGCAGATAATGTCTCTATGGCAGTGACAATTACTTGATATTCAGATGGCATAGTCAAGAGAAGATGGCAGACAACATCTAATTCTTCAAGGTTAGCTCCCGACGATTTCAATTCCCGAATGGTACGATCAAACCTAATAAAATGCAATTCAAGGGTCTCTAAAGAGGGATCAAATTTCATCATCAACAAGGTTTTGCGTAATAAAAGCTGATTAGCAATACCTTTACGAGCGTAAGTATTACAAAGCACTTGCCATATATCATAGGCGGTGTTCTTATCCTTCACACAATCCAAGTGGCTGTCCGAGATTCGTTGTATAATCTGTGACTTACACTTACGATCGGCTTTCCGAAGCTTATCCAGCTCTTTTTCCTTTTCCGCCTTAATTTCAACATTATCACTAGACGCAATTTTCACCAAGTCCCGATAGTCACCTTGAATATAGGGCAACAGATCGACTTCATCTAGAAGAGTTTCTATTCGAAACTTCCAGTTGTCAAAATTAGTGCCGTCGAAAAGCGGAATTCTGTACGTTTTATCTTCTTCTAAAACCATTATGGCGATGGTGATTGGCAACGGTGTCACAAACAACAAGCAAACACGTAGAGCTCACGCGTATTACAGTGCACACTTGACTTATAGGTTTGTCCGTCCTAAAATCCACAATCACAAGCCTGGGCCCATAACCTGTCAGAGTACTCAAGTTTATAGAAAGATTAACCGGTTTTAAACATTAACAGTACATACTGTAACTAAGAACATGACTCAACTGATACACAGGTTCATATGCATGAACACAAATTAGATAAAATAAAACAAACAACACATCTAACGATGGTACCAGCCTAAGCTAGAAAATATCCCTGCATATAATTGCATATTTTAACAATAAACCTGTTCTTAATATTAAAAAAATACCGTATGGTACCAAATCAAAAATCTCAATACCTATTTTGGTATAATAAAACTATATTTTACTTGTAAACTCTTTAAAAGTCTAATTTTGAAAAGAAAAAAAAAGCTTTTTACTTGTTTTTAACTATTTTACATATATTTTATTTCGTTTAATGCCCAATGTGTTTGCAACATTATATAGCTTTGCTTTGGCCCACATGTTAAGAAAAGATTAACTAATCTGTGATAAAATATATTTATGATGTGTAGTTATAGTTGTATTGTAGACGTATATGTGAAGAAAGTACCAAGTGTGTTGACTTTGATGGCATTATTAAAATTGACATGAAGGTATATTTAAAGTTTTTAACCATGAAAAACAAACATATTTTATCTCCAGTTGGGATTTTTTGAAACTATTCATGTTGAAACATTATTCCAATAATTTGCTTAATCTTTCCAGATTTAATCATACAGGTCCTTGTAAAATTGTGTTTGAGATAGAACTAATCTTCAATGCTCGGACATATTTTTTTTTTTACAGTTAAACTAATTTTTGCAACTCATTGAAATAGGTGCAGTAAAAACGGTAAAGATGGTTTTAATTCCAACTTTTGTCACCTATAGCAAAAACATATTTAATTTACTTATTTGATTATTTACCTAAAACTTGTGTTTTCTTTGTTCAGATTGAATAATAATAGCGGTGTTAGAATGATCCTTAAAATTCAACACTTAATACAAATATTACACATCTATTTACTTGATTATGAAGGAATTTAAAAATATGGTTGGTTGGTATATATTTATTTTAATAAATACTTTTGTAGCATGTCAATTATGTAAAATTGACATCTACACCAAGAGCCCACATAAAACTACTAAATTATGATAATTATTATAGCGGAATCCAAAGAAGATAATTAAAATTGACATATTTAGGAATAATATGCTTCAACACCTACTTTCCATGACTGGATGGGCTCGAATACAGTCTCTGTGCTTCCGAGAAGAAAATACTACAAGTGTGTAAAATAACACTCACGAGACGAATCCTTATAAAAAATACTATAGCTGAATCCAAAGAAGATAATTAAAACTGATTTATTTAGTAAAAATATTCTTCAAGACGTACTCACCATAACAGGATGGGCTCTGATACAATCACCATGCTTTCAAGGAAATTACGACGAGTATGACAGGGGCACCAGCATGGCAACTCTCAAAACATGTCCTCTCGCTGCATCACCCAATAGTTGAAATGGACGGGACCGGCTTGGGATCGAAGTCACGAGCCTTGAGTGCTGCTGCTCCTGCGGCCTTCCTTGGTACTTTTGTCTTTTCCGTGCCCCTTTCTTTCTTTTCCTTTCCCCCCTTGTTTCCATCTCTCCCATTGCCTGTGGTTTACGCTTTATTCTTTTTATTCCTGTTTGCTCAGAGAAATTGTATATAATGAGTTCTGCTCAGATTTACTTATTGTACTTCACCACATCGTATCATCGAAGTAAACATCTCTCTATCACCTAAAAAAGTACCAGCTCGCCATGAAGTTTGGATCGTGGGTCTCACCACGTTGTCGAGGGAAATCATCTTCGATCTTCTAAGTATAAAGGCGTTATTAATAAGTCAGAATGATGGGTCTGGTCTAAAAGACTAGAATTTGATATCATGTCCTTCAGACATAGTTTGTATAGTCGAGGTGACTATAATGTTTAGTTTATCATGTCCTTTTGACTTAGTTTAAATATTCAAGGCAACTATAATGTTTATCTAGATTTCTTATTTCAGTCAATGTAACTAGATTTTGGTTTTGTGCCCTTCTGACTTAATTGGTGTAGTCAAAGTACTCTAATGTTTACTCAAGTCCTTCAGACTTCTTATATTAGTCCAAGTGACTAAGATTTCCCTATGCCCATATGACATAGCTTAAATATAGGAGCCTTGAGCTCCAGAGGTAATAAGGACCTAATCTTAAAGGTTGCTTTTCTCCACAAGTACAGTACTTCCATTTTAGTCCTTTTGACTAGTCTGTTTCTCATGAGGCTGTGGACATCATGTTCAGTTGTTTAATATATGTATGGCTACAACCAGGTTATCTGTCCTTTTTCTCGGACCCAGTTGGATCCATGTGTTGAATCATTCTTATTAGCACTCTTTGTGTGTGGTATTAGCTGGGGTTGGTAAAGCGCGGAACTCCGATAATTTCGGTAATGGGGTCCGAGCAGATAGTGCCTTTACTTTTAGCTCGTTGTTGGCTCCTATTGACTAATATTAAAAGTTATTGTGTACTAAAGTAAAGTTGTACCCCAGGGAATGGCTTATTGTATAAATGTACTATTGAGTGCTCTGGCAGTACCTATTGGGAAAATGACCGGCCATAGTACTATTTGGTGTTGGTGTTGACACCTGTTTGCTAGCCATCTACCAATGTAATTAACAAGCCTTTCTCACGTCATTCATTATACAATGTATCTTCAAGACTTTCTTAGGTACCAATCAAGCAAGCATGCTAGTTCAATTTTATATATATAATAATAATAACTCTAAGCTTATAGGATATACAGTTAACTTTCAATGGTAATTGTTTATTATTTCACTGTTTTCCTTTTAGACCCCACTGACAGTAGCCTGGTGCTTGCCCAGCTGTTTTGATAGTGAATAGGCTCTTCCAGCCTACTGCCTTTGACCACGCTGTCTTGGACACTTATTTACCCGAGCAGCGGCAAGACAATCCTATAGTTTGGACTTGCTATATGTCAACACATCTTGTATTTGATGTAAAGTTTTCCGTGATCCACGATATGTTCACTTGTTTTCCTGAACTTATATATTACATGTTCAAATGTCAACCAGCATTAATCTTGTATAACTATTGTAATCTTATATTACATTTATGTCTTTCTATAATAAATATATTTATTGTTAACTTCATTATTTGTCTTATGTAATGAATTATCCGAATGATAAAGCAGTTACACTTTTAATTAAATTACTTCTAGGTAGAAATTTCAATTGTATAAAATAAGCTGGATGATTTCAAAATCTAAATTTAACTTTTGATTTAAAGATACAAAAAGCATTTTCTGGGAAATAAATTTTATTTTCCTTGATAATATTGACTAGTCACAGAACAATGATAAAAACACTGCCCACATGAATTGGGCATTATAAATGTGGGTATCCACACCATGTGACAACTATCTAATGGCAGTAGCTTGGTCAAAAAAGCGAGCTTATCTGAATACTTTGTATCACTATATATACCATATTGGCCAGAATATACTGAAAGGGGTTTTCCCTAAAAATATTCTTCCAAAAAGTACTTGTATTATGTGTGCGGCATAGCATTTTTCACTGTAAAAAACTGTCAGATTCCTACAGAAGTCTATTTGGTTGCATACCCTAACAATAATGGCCGGCCAGCAGAAATTATTGCAAACGTGAGTCTAATAACGAACCTATGGTTAAAATGGAGAGAGGATTTCTTCCCTTCAGTGTAAATGTGGTGGTAATTCAGTAGATCAGTGTTAGTTGTTGGAAGAATCTGTGTTGTATTTCTGAAATAATTTTTTAAAGAGTCCCGCGCATCAAGACAAACACTCAGAGCACCTAATAAAACTATGTTATATTTGTTAGGTTTTTACCTTGTGGTATATTTAAGACTTTTTATATATTTCATGTATGTATGTATTTAGCTTTAAAAATTTTAGGGTCATATTATGTGCAAGACTGTACTATATTCAAGACAATACAGTATATAGATCCTTTCCCGACTTGTTTCATTAAATAAAAATCGCACGTGTGCATGCACTTGACATTTACAAATACTTACATTGATTTCCTCTTCGCCTAGAAAAATTGGCTCCATCTTGATTTGATGATCATTATCAATCTAATGAACAATAAGAGATGTGTTTTAAATTGTTGAAATCATAGTGAAACCTTAAAGATCAAAAATAGCATTAATTTTAAAGTTATAAATTAAATTAACAATATATTATGCCAATATAAAAGTAAACATTATTGTGTGCCTTTACCCCTTACTACATTGCCTTCACATGCATTTCAAAGTGTTCTAGGTCCCAGTATATGATATCTCTCACCTCGAGATTTTGAGGGAGTCTTATCATAGACCAAAAAACAATATCCTTTAAATACATAATGGTCAGTAGATTTCGTAAACCTGGGTCTTACTACCTATTAGGGTTATAAACATTTTGATGGGGTGTTCAAAGCTTCAAAACTTTGGCTTGGCTTCGAAACAAATGTCAGTTTATACTTTGCTTTGAAATTTTTTTTTGCTTTGACAACTATAAAGCTTCATCAATCATAATATTGGAGCTAAAATCCCAGTGGGGATGAATTTAGGGGTACAGCTGATAGCTTATATATTCGAGTGACCCAAGATGTTACAAATACATATTGCTTGGCCTAAACTCCAATTCTGGAATCCACGCGTATGTCTATATCTCCATCCTGCCCCCCTGTCTGGGCTAAACACCCAAAGGGTGTGTAAAGAGGGTAAAGACTGAGTTTAGGGAAATTGTACTTATATTTGTGTGGAGGAAGAGTGATAATCCGTTTAGGAAAATACACTCATTAACTCCTTCCAGGGTTCGAATGCGGACCTTGACGTAAACAGAAAATCAAACCATAGGAACTTGACGATCAGTCTGCGTACCCAATTATGTGTATGATGGGTCCCACTGTAGCATTTTTTTTTAAACTATTTTAAATTAAACCAATATGTATTTTCAGATTACATTCTGATGGAGCGTTTGTGTAAGGATAGAAAAATTATGAAAGATCAGGGATTTGAACCATTGTCATTCTACTCTACTAGTGAACTTCTGTACCTATTGAACTATCCGGGACCTCCTTGTCAATTCCATAACCCAAATAAACCTCTAAGCATGCTGGTGTAGATAAATACATTAAATACTAACACTTGTTACAAGTAGACCCTAATTATTAAATAAATAATAATATAGGTATATGGTGACCCAGTGGTCTAGGGGTAAGGTGTCGGACTTCTTTGCTAGGGTCCGGAGTTCAATCCTCGGTCCCGGCACAGATTAATCTGATAGCCAAACCCTTCCTTCCCCTCTAACAAGACATGTATTAATCACAACTTGTGAATGTGTAGAATGCCTGGCCTCCGCCGTGGTTCGGATCCCACTTTAATCACCTTACCATTACACATCAGTGTAAATGTGTATAACCTGAACAGTTAGTAGGAAGCAGTGCTAATAATAATAATAATAATAATAATAATATAGGTATTTCATAGGTGTGATTTGCTATTTTGATTGTATTTGCATTATACTAATAATACCAATGTATAGTTGTTATGTTTCATTATGACGTGTTGTAAGTAATATTTTAGTAACGAAAAAATTACAATATTTGTAGGTCTATAATTATTATTGATCCACTAAAATGTTGTTTTAGAATAAATCAGCATTAGCCTACTATATCATGCTTTAATGTAAAAATATATGCATAGTAATAAAATTGTATTTACTATTAAATAGTAAATGAAATTTTATCAATCAATATTTATTATTTATTTAATTATTCATTATTAATTTTGTAATTTAAATTATTTTCACAGTTTTGGCATGGTATAGTTTTGAGGCGATTTTAGGCTATCATTTCATTATATATTTATTCTTAGCACCGCGTCTTAATACTATCATTTTTCCTATTGTGTGTAACCACTTGTCTGATCTATACCCATTTAAATGCATTGATAGGGTATAGGAAATAGTAAGGTAAAATTTAGAGACAATGTAGCCACATTTGTGTGGAGGTAGAGTGGGAAACAAAAAAAAACTCTTTGTTACACACACCCGGGCAGGAATTGTTGGCTGCCCTCTCCATCACTGGCCGCGTATTAACATTCCCTAACCCAGTACAGAGCACCACGCATTCTGAGCGATATGATTGGTCCTAGGTCTTAGCGCGGCCTTCAAACAGCGGTCACTCACCAAGCGCAACAAGGGCATAAGTGTTGCGCCACATATACCGCCAATTTCTATACATTAAGAGGTGAGGTGAAAGAGAGAACGCTGCAAGAAAAGGTTCAAACCTAATAAATAGTTACAAAATAATAAAAACACATTTAAATACACTTTATAAAGGTTTAAACAACAGTAGAAAAAATTCAAACATATTTCCCTTCGGCCAACATTGATAGCATTTTACTATATTATTTGTGTTATTTTACAGGTATTGATACTATCTATCAAAAGTGAAAGCTTCAGATAACATTACTTGATGTAGGCATCTGAAAATATATATATAGTAGACTATATTAGAACACAGGCTGCACGGTACAACGCGCTAGTCTCGTGTTAAACAAGACTGCCGAAGACGGGGAGATCAGGGTTAAATCCCGGTAGGGTACACTGATAGTGGTTTTACAAAATGGTTTCCCCCACTCTATCCACGCAAATTTGAGCGCACTTCCTCTAAATTACACCTACGCCATCATCCCCATTATCGTAATTAGAGCATATGCGTATAACCCGAACGGGTAGTAAGACGTGGTGCTACAAAATATAGACATAGTAGAGCACAGAAAATGAACATTACTAATGTGTTTTAATATGTGATACATTTTGACGAACACTGCTACACAAAGATCGCTTTCTTTTATGGCTTTTTATTAAAGGCTCTTTAGTAGAAGGTCGCCCAGCGGAAATTCTTTTAGACCCGCGCTTAACGCCTTGTCTTCTACGTGACAATGAAGTTGGCTGAACTTTTATATATGAAGTTCTTGACTTGTTTAAGCAATAGCTCATTCGTATCAAAGTGTCAGTAGCTTGTTCTTTTGTTTCAACATACTTTAATTTTTTAATAATGTTTTTTGTATGCCTGTGTGAAACACTGCAGTCTTTAGTTAGTTCTATTATACGCGCTAGCTGACTGTTCAATTCTTGTTTAGTTTTGTCAAACTCTTCTTTGGGGAATTCTAATGCTTGTTTGGAAAGGGAAACCTCTAAAACTTTATTATCTTCTTCACAAATTTCAGAACTTAAAAGAAGAGGTGTGTTTGTAGATTCCTCTTCCATTATAACATCAACACTAGCAGGAATTTTCTTTTCCATACTTAAAAAAAATGTTGCCGGTGGGCACATTGGCCCTAATGCAAGTACACCCAATGCATATCTGTTTTCAGCAGATAAGGGAGGAGCGTTAGGGAAAAGCCCTCCATATTTACTGTGCACTAAAGTTTGGTGCTTACAAAATGCACCCTGTTTACCGACAGGACAGCTACACCAGCCCACCAAACTGTTCACTTCATAAGTGAGAGCACCTGTTTCACCACTAGGCACCAAATACATGTCTTCATCCAAAACTTCAATCTTTTCTGAAGAACCTGAGGGCATCTTTTGTAATAATTGAGCGTATGACGCGCGTTGTGCTGGTTTCCTATTGTGTGCAAACTCTAAAATTCTTGCCTCAAAATATTTCTCCCAAACGCTTTCTGTAAAATCTACAAGTGCCGCCGAATTGAATGCTTTGGTGCGACACAAAATAATATCCTTCAGTACCCTAATTGCAGCTTCAGAAAAATTGTTCGTGTTGTGCCTACGTGTCGTGTTGAAGGACCTGAAGAGGGATACCAACTCTTGAATTCTATCTTCACTGAGCATGTTATGAACTCTCTCTTTGTATTTTCTATGTTTGGAAAGCTCATCGAACTGAACTTTGGCATTTTCAAGTTCCTCTGCAGAGTTAGCGTACATCAGCTGAAAACCAAAGTAATGACAAGCTCATGACAACATGGAGAATTAATGCTAGTGTAAAGGTCCTTTAATATGTGCTATGATAAATAATAAATTAACTATAGTATATTTTTACAGAATATTGTAATTAGCTCAAAGCATGGGCGGTGGAACCAGGGGTCAGGTGAGAAGTTGATGTGGATCAATCTAAATAGCCTCGAGGGGCATCCAAATTTCAACAATTTGTAAATAACTAATGGAACTATATTTTTAATTCGAGCCGAGGACTACTCAAAATAGCTTTGAAAGGAATCTAATTTAAAAAATAAAAATAAAGGAGAACCATTCCAAATAGTTTCTAAAAACGTTCAAATGTTTTAATATTTTTGGGAAAGACTGCCACAAATAGCTTTTAAAAATAATTTAATTTTTAAAACTTGAGGAGGAGGACAGCACCAAATAGCTTTTAAGGACATCCAATTTACATACATTTTATCTCGGGGGTCGGTGGTTGCTTGCCTCCCATCCCCCTCCCCACTCAACATTTACATTCCGCCGCCACTGGTTCAAACTATAAAATTAATAAGTTCTTAGCTTAAAATATGATGTAATTTAAATAACTAGAATTAAATAGCTTACTCTTTGAAACAAATACATCAAAACTCTTCTTTCTTTATTTTCAACATTATTTTTACTGTTAAGAAGCCATCTCCACTCTTGTTGACCAAGGTGAAAATGACAAAGTAACTGTTTTGAGTCTGGCCACATCGCACGAAGCGCTTGCTTTTCAGGAGTGGAGTTGTCTGTCATGAATACTTCTAGACTCTAAGATTAAACAAATTAAAAATCACTCAATTAAATATGTACTTCCTATAAAAAACAAACACAAAATATTTATTTATTTATTAAGTCAGGGATCTTCACTACTCAGCATTTCTTTACACAACCTTTAAAGTGACCAAATTCTCCAAAAATTACTCTTGAAAGACATTAAGAATTTTAAAATATTTATGTTATATTCACGATTTATCAAATTTTGAAAAAGAATTTATTTTATTTTTGACAAAGCATTCTACCAGATCTGTTTTTGGCACTGTTTTTTTTAATGTAAATAAGCTTAAGTTAAGTCTATATCATAAAATTATTTTTATTTATTTTCCAAACATGTATTTTGAATATTTGATATGATAGAAAGATATTTTGAATATTTAATATGTTTGGAAAACAACATTATATATAAAAACTTAGTAACCACCAGACCGCTATAATTCAAACCTTGGTTAAAATTTAATCGAAAATTATAGATTTTTTTGATCACTTCTGCTGAATCAAATTTTAGAAAAATAAGTTGGCAAACTGCTTTATTTATTTAATGTAGCCATATAAAGTAAATTTAGTAATTTGAGTGAACATATCCCTAAATAAATATCTATATTTAAACATAATTTCTAATTTATTACTAAATTTTAAAAATTTCGTCCATATATGATCAGATCTGTTTTTTATTTATATAAAAACATATATTTAATTATACTTTACACTGTTGGCCATTTGTTTACTTTGAAATAATAAAATCGCCACCTTAACGTTAATCTGACCCATCACTTATTGAGATATTTTCCTACTCACAATAAATTGTGGCTCGTTTATCATTTATAAGTTAAACTAAAATAACATTTGATATTCAATGTTATTTTAGTAGGGCTATAGCTAAAGAATCGGTTATGGAAGGACGAGAAGGTGTATTTGTTAAAACTGAGGGATTGGATACGTTTGACCTATTAAATTTATTGAAAAATACTCACGATGTGGTAAGAACTATCATGTTTTAATTTTTTCAAAGTAGTCTAGACCCTGTGTACAGAAAATTCTACACCTTAGCTCAATTCAGTAGTAGCGCGCTACTAATTTAAGAATATCTGTTTCGATTCTCACCTTGTTTTAAAGAGATGAAATTGAAGCTTCCCTGGGGTCTTTTACCTAAATTTATGCTGCTGTAAAACTTTTTTTAAACCCACCAAACAGGATTATTAATCAAAAATAATTCACTCTGATACAATAAAGATCAATATTATGACTAATGTAGAGGGAGTACATGAAAGATTAGAGGAAGCAAGACTAAGATGGTATGGGCATGTTAAGAGGATGTAGGAGAGGGAGCCAAAGAAATTATGAAAATGAAGTAGGTAGGGAAAAAACTGCAAGGGAGGTTAAGAAAAAGATGGGAGGAGCAGATATCAAAGTGTGCAAGTGAGAGAAGAAGAAGGGTTAAAGGATAAACTAAGATGGAGGCAGTTTACTAAACTGAACTGGCCACAGGCAGGAAACAGTTGATGATAATGATGATGATGAACCCTATCAAACCTGTGAGAGACACTAACATTAAGTTGTCTTTTTTTACCTGAAAGTATGGCCTAAAAAGCTGTGAAAGAAAATTGGTGGAATTTATATGGCTAATATATTTACTATAATTTACAATAGCCTCTTCTTGTACTTTCAATGTTAACTCTTAGCATAAATTGAAAAGTAATAATTTAGTAAGGAAATATTATCATAGAGTTGTGCATAAGTCAATAAATAAATTCTTGTCAAGAATACTATTCCAATAGCTCAATCGAATGGGGCTTAGGGGAAGACAGGCTTCAACATAGGTCATTCACTGAGAGTTGACTCAGCATGTGTCATCCTTTGGCGTGCTGAATTCAACTGGAATGCGCTTACTAGTCAAGTCTCAGTCACCTGCATATATTGTTGATCAAAGGTGAATAATGCCTCATTATGTTTGGTGGTATTTTAAAATTTTATAAATGTGGGCTGACCTTAAGTTTACACTATATTATCAGTTTACTGCTCTGAGGTATAAAAAAAAAGTTAGTTTAGTATCTTATTTTCTATTTATAGTTTTAGGGAGAATATATCCCAAACCAGACTTTTTTTGGAACGTATAGTATAGGAAAGAAAAGTTGAACTGAGTGCTTTACGATATGCACGGGCGGTGAATCTGATATGAAAGGTACTCCCTTACCTGAAGTACAAAACTTGCCAGACAAGTTATTTTGATCCAATTAAATCAATCACGAGAAAAAAATGCTTTAAGAAATATAATCTTTGACTTTTTAGAGAAAATCAATAAAATTCCATTCGAATGAAATCATTGACAGAAGATACATGATGTATGTTTAGAAAAGGTACAGACACAGGTATTCATTTTAGAAATGAAAACAATGGCATTGAACAGCTGGGTATAGACAGTGGCAACCACGACCTAAGTATTTGTAATTTAGAAATATTAATTTTCCTAGAAGAAATACTATAGAAAATCAATACATCACAGGTAGAAATAGGAGTCTCCTTAGAAATTGCATGCAATCGTATCATACAGCAAATCTGCACTAAGCAAAAATAAAGATTTAGTTGACTTGCTCTACTTTAAAAAGCAAGGTTAGTAAGGTTTCGTCGGTGACCTGGCGGTCTAGGGGTAAGGTGTTAGACTTCTGTACTGGCGGCCGGGATTCAATCCTCGGTCCCGGCACAGATTTATCTGATTACCAAACCCTTCCTTCACCTCTGACAAAACATCTTGTGAATGTGGGGAAGGCCCGGACTCCACCGTGGTTCGGATTCCACATTAAACTGTAGGTCCTTCATTTCATCTCACAATCACCCTAACATTACACATTAGCGTAAGTGCGTATAACCTGAACGGGTAGTAAGATGCGGTGCTAATAATAATAATAGTAAGGTTTCATAAAATAGATTTTCTTTCAAAAAAGACACCGAAAACTGCTGAAAGATATAGCCTACTATAAAGAGCTAATAATATGAATTTAGGTTTAATTAAAGCAAAACTTAAAATTTAAATCAATGAGAAAAGACTACCTACAAACTATTTCACTTGCTCTCACTTCATGGATCAGGCAAATAGCCACGGAAGTGTTCCATGTTGGTTATACGCCGTTCATAAAGCAGGAAAGCTCCTCAGAGACAAAGGATAAATGACTTTACCCAGAGCCAAGAAAAGGTAAAACACTAAGTCAAAATACAGTTGAATTGGTGAAGAACTTTTATCAAGATGCTGTATGCTTCATCCTAAATGGTGTGTACTAGAAGGATCTTTTGGAACACATTTGGAATTTATCTGCACTATCCACGGATATAAAACATTTCCGCTTCATTGATGTGCTATAAAAGAGCCACACAAGAACCTGATTATCCGCTTAGTTTGTTGTAAAGATAACAGAAATTGAATGCTGCGATGCTGCTCTCAATGCCCATCAAGGGAAAATTTGAAGAGTGGGGCCCTGAACATGGAGTTTCTTATAGGCTAGTCCGTGGGCATCATCAGACGGAACACAACAGGTGAAGTTTACAGTGACATTTGATGATTATTTAACTACTTTAAGAGAGAGACTTGAGATTTTTGTGCCCCTTTCTTTATAACTAAATCCCAAACAAACTACTTAATGAAAGCAAACCATGAAACATGATGAAACTATTGTTCTCCTAGTTTTAAGTGAAAACTACTCACATTATTCAAGATTAAAGACAAGGGTATCACTGACAAGAAATCTTGTGAATATGGGGAATGCCAGGCCTCCACCGTGGTTCGGATTCCACGTTAAACTGTAGGTCCTCCATTTCATCTCACAATCACCCCACCATTATACATTAGCGTAAGAGCGTATAACCCGAACGGGTAGTAAGACGCGGTGCTAATAATAATAAATAATAAATATTAAAAAATGTAGCTGAGTGATCTTATATGGAATAACCCATGTCATTTTGACAGTTAAGTCAATTCTTCATTTTGATTCAAGTGGCCATGATTTGGTTAGAAAAGAGGAGAAATAGGGAGGCAAATGAAAGTAACCCACTCTGGGTCATTACATGTCAATTCATCCATTATTCATAGGAAATTTAATCCACCACTTTAGATTTTGGTCAAATTTGGCACAAAGTATCTTTTAATGGTTTTGTCATGCTGTCAATTCTGCACATTGTTGTTGCAGAAGCTTTTCAGGTGTATTTAGGTTATGGTTGGACCTCCATAACTTAAAAACTATTGGTTAGATTGGCTTAAAATTTAAAATATAATCATAAAACCATTCAAAGATACTCTGTGGCACATTTTATCAAAATCTAAAGTGGTGCATTAAATGGCCTGTGTGAACTGATTATATAATTTCTAGGGGTGATGAATGTTCAAACTAATTACTGGAGGCAAGCTTCCCTGAGGGTGGCGGTGTCTAGAAACTGAAGAGGTCCGCTCACAATCTCAGTCGGTTTTATATTTGGGAGAGTTTGACCAAGGGATTGCATGTTTTGTCTGTTCTTGAGTTAAGCTAGGTCTAGTTTGTAAGCTGGAATTGATAAAATTGGTTTAAAAGTGCACAATAAATGCAACCAATAATAAATAGGTTAGCAATTATATTTATCTTCGATAGGATATATTGGGTTCAGAAAGTCAATGTTAAATACCCCTAGTAAAAAGACCATAGTTATATTAATATTACAATTTAGATATATTTCAAGTGATAGTCTTCAAATTTTAATTACCTGTCACCTTAGCACTGGCACAGCCAGAATTCGTTGGTGAATGGGGATGAGGGGTTAGTTTCACTGACCAACTAAGCGGGATCCATTGGTTTTTCTCGCGAACAAATTTGAAAATTTAATTACTGCAAAATGCAAATGCATCAAAAGAAATACAATATTATCCAAATTAATTTAAAATTTATAAAAATTGTTATAATTCTGTAACTATTATGACTGTTAAATTTTTATGAACACATTTTTATTCATGCATACTGCTAGAATATACAAACATGAGAGTTTCAATACATTGTATTTTGGAAATTGGATTCATAAAATTATCTAAGAGCTAAGATCTGAAAAGTCAAATAAGCAACTTACACAAACTTTCTTAACTTCAAAATCACTTTAGTCTTATGTTAATTTTCCTTGGGTTCATAGAAAGTTCATTGAGAACTTCATCCTCCCCGTGTGGAAAGATCATATCTGGCCAGATATAACCAGAACTGGTGCAAATCTGGCATTCCCAGATCTGGCCAATTCCAGTATTGGGCCAGATCTGTCATTTTTCCACATGGGCCGTAACTGACACCTCTGGATGTATGTACATGAAGCCCATTAAGTCAGTCTTCATTTGTAAAGTTCCTCATGTGTGATTTCAACAGCTTTAGGGACGAGAAAGAGGAAGGTGGGTAACGAGGTCTGGGGGAAGGAGGGCTTCGCCAATGCACGTTAGTATAACATATTTATATGACATATGACCTATAGATCTAAGCTCACTTTGTATATTTTAGGCTCTTCAAAGAAATGATGAGACAACTAGACATTGGATTAGAATTAGAGATGAGCACAGCGCTCTACTGCACAATCTTCAAAGTATTGCCATTGAACTCTCTCATCAAGTTATGGTCCCAATTGGTTCAAAGGCGCTTATGAGAGGGAAAATGGTGCACACAAACGAAATTCTAGTTTGCCTTGGAGATGGATGGTTTGTGAAATGTAGTGCCAAAAAATCATCAGAAATTTGTGAAAGACGAATTAAGAGTAAGTTATTTCCCGTAACTTTTAAGTGCATGCACCAAATAAGCCATCAGCATCATCATGAACATTTTCCAGCCACTAGCCAGTTTGTTCGTAACACTTGCCTCTCCAGCGTATTCTTTCTCCCCATCACCTCTTCTCACTCCTCCGTACTCCCTTCATCCACCTGTACCTTGGTATCCTCTCCTCCATTCTCCTCACATGGCTCTACCACCTTAGTCATGCCATCTCTATCCCACCTGCATTGGCTCCTCAACTATCCTTCTCACCCTCTCATTCCTCATCCTATCCTATTCTTATTGTGTTTTATTTGTGTATATTTATTCTAAATTACAGGCAAAGTTAGATACTTTACTTAGTACACCCACACCAATGTAGAGATGTGTTTTCCTAGTAACATAACATTAGTAGGTACCAAAATGTCTTTTGATTCTCAATCAACAGACGAAGATTTGAGACATACAATACTGATATAAAGATATTGCTTTTCTATGATTAGACAGTTAATCATGTTGGCCTAATTACCTGTACAGGACAAGATAATGTTAGGCCTACAACATATTATTTACTACTACTTGAACAACTCAATCATGTCTTAATTTAATTGTGAGAAGAGAGCTCAGTTTGAAGCATAGATTTGCTTAGGATTAATTGAAGATGGTGCGACCTGTCGGAGGGCTACTTACCAAGAAGGAAATTAATACATGGTGATACTGTCTTGCAGAAATAACTGTAAGAAATGTCTACACAAAAGATTTGTTGCATTAGAACTAGCTCTGTTTTTCTCTTTTTGAACAGAGCAATATTTTGTAAAGTTGACAAAAAATTAATTATACATTGATATTACATGTTCTATAGTGTTCTTTATAAGGAATTACACATTCAATTCACAATATGTACACCAAATAAATAGATATGTTCAATTACAACCAAGGTACAGCAGGAAAGTAGTTGTAATAATTAAAACGCTAGCCTGATAAGAAATGTCTATATGCCATCGTTAGGGTGACATTATTGTGATAATTAATTGTATTATCTTATAAATTAAAAGTTCTGGTGTTTCTTTTATTTTTATAGTCTTTTATTTTATTTTAAATGAATGAACTGTTTACTTTTTAGCTAGATATCACACGCATTTTATATTTTAATAAAAGCCCGACTATTGCGTTAAATGAATCTTAGCTATACGTCTTCTTGTCAAGAAGGAAGGATCACCAGTAGTGAGGAGATGTGCGCATTTGAAGGGGTATATCAAGTGACAGTTCCTTCTCGAAGCTTCCTAAAAGAAAAGGGGTGAGGTCATCCAGGTGCGTCTCTTTCCACAGAAAGTGCGTTGTCTTTTTAAATAAAGACATAGAAGGATTTCACCACACCTTGCAACTCGACAGTTCAACACAAACAAATCTTACTACCCGCTCGAATATTAAATATCGTAATTTTGAATATAGATTTGAATAATAAATTATTGATATGTATAATTCCATATCATTACATAGTATATCATTGCTGCGCATCTTTATTCATCAGTTGCCCTTGCTTGTGTGGACTGAGAACAGTTGGACATCACTGTAAAATGATGAGTTGGCACTATCTAGGTGAAGAAAAGTTACCAACTTTGAAGTCTTAGTCGGGCTAGCAGTTGGAGACTCGAGCGGCCATGCCGGAGCCGATTAGAACATTAGAAATAATATAGAACCTAGAGTGTGTGAAGGTGAAGAAGGTGTAGTAGTGCAATGTAAATTCCTTTATCTCCTTATTTGTCGCAACAAATCTTTGCCATTCAAGTCTATTTTCTGCTACGCTGTTGGGCTCGTCTCATGACTTTATGAATTTCCTGCTTTCTTCAATGACAGCCTTGCGTCTAGTCCTCCTTGGTCTGTCCCAATGTCAGTTCCTTGCGGTTTCCAGCCCGGAATTTCTCTGAGACACTATATTGGTCTCTCCAAAGAGTGTGGCCAAGCCACTTGTATTTGAGTGTGCAATCTGGTTAATTAGTCACAAATAGTTCAAGAAACAATCATGCTTTGGTATGCCTCAATTATTGGTGGTTCATTGAGAATAATAATGAAGTTAAGTAATGTTGGGTTACAAAGAAAACATGTTTCTGTTTGTGACGTCCCTCCTGTGTCTACACTGTCCCTCCCCCCTATGTCCACACCCTGTCACTAATTCCCAACATTTGAATAACTGAAGCCTGTTTCTATATGTGGTGTTTCAAGATGTTACTACACCGTGTGTATTAGGCCTGGTTTATTATATTATGATCATACATTTGATATTCATTTTTTTACTAGGACAGTTGTTACATATAAAACTACCTCTTCCATTTTTTATAATATTGCGGCACTCTCTAGATTAAGCAGGCACAATAATAATATTTCCATGGTACACCAGACGGTGAATGGACTTGCAGGAGCATGCATTTATGGAACCACCCAATTCCTTATTCCAATAAGTTGTATATTTGTGTTTTATTTTTATAGTTTTTTTAGCATTCTAATAAATGTTTAATTTTACGAAGAAAATTACCATAATTTTATTGAAAGACTCAAAGTTGATTTTCTATCAAAAGTAATAAGTCATCGAACGACTTAAAAAGGAGTTTAACCTAGTTTAGTACATACAAAAAATAAGATAAAAATCACTTTGAATCAAATTAGTGCTTTCTACTCCAGTTAACCACTCAACTACGGGGAAAAATAGTGATGATTATAGCCTACAGAAATTCAACTGTTCATATTCATAAGGTATTTTATTCAGAAATTTGTAGTTTCTGTAATCGTTAATTGTGCTTCAGCCTGACAATATTTGTAGCTATATATATTTTTTTTTACTCTAGTGTGTGATGAAATGTTGGATAAACTCGAGAAAGAGCGAAATTTTCTTATATCTCAGAAACAACTTCCTGTGGAACAGGAAGCCTTTGCATCAGAGGAACAATCCGAGATTGTGGAGCCCTATAATGAGGAGCAAGAAGCAGAATGGAGGGGTGAGTACCTTGGGTGCACTCATCAGAATCAACACACAACCTTGATACCATCGGTGTGAAGCATTTACTCCTGTTTCCCACTGATGAACTCTAGGCTAGAATCACGGGTCTAAATGGTTTCTCCTTTGCCTTTCAACTAAATTTTGGCACATTTCTTCTAAATTATGCCTTTAATTCCATACCCTGCATGTTCTAAGCCGCTACTATCATAGTAGACTAGACTGCCAGTGATGGGTAGATCGAGGTTCGAATCTCGGTCGGGTGTATTGAGGGTGGTTTTTCCAAAATAGTTTTCCACACGCACAAATGTGGGTACTCATCCTCTAAATACAACCTTTCTAATCCCTAAAACCATTACCTAGTTAGTACATAGTAAGCAGATAACCCAAATAGGTATTAAGATGCAGTGCTAAAAAAAAAGTAATATAATCTGGTTAGTCCTGACTAGGGATGTGATATAGAAGGAAAAGTATCAGTATATTGATTTTTTTTTACAAGATGCTTTTTCGCTAGCCAGCTACTTGCAAATCATCCATAATTCACTTCTGGAAGGTGACATTTTTTAACAACATTTGTTGTTTATATACTCTATCAAGATAGATTATTAATTGTTGACAAACAATAGAAGAATGGATGCCCTACTTCATCTGTTTAAAACCCCGCACATAAACTTTTCTGCTTCTTCTACTAAGGGCATCCTTGTGTTGAGTGAGTTCATTCAGCTCTACAAAAGCTTGTTTTGTTTAGTTTGTAATGACAGTGCTAATTTATAAAGCAAGGGCTAGTAGACTGGTCGCCACTCACCTCGTCGCCCGTCCTTGCATCAGGTTGTATTTATTAACAAAGATGACAGAACAGCTTTGAATTATAATGAACTAAAAGAGATTGACTGCTAGAGTTGCAGAAAATGAGTGAGAATTGAGGAATGGTGTCATTTGTTCTTCCTCCACAGTCGGTCCTAGTAAACATTTAATCCCAGCAAAAGTGAAGATAACAAACAAGTTGTTTCTTTCGATACCGATCTGATATTGGAGTGTGAGTACTAATATCAGTAAAAGTATCTTTTTGGGGGGGAAAATATCGAGTAAAAAAATACTGCCTCGAAAGGAAAATATCGATATTAGTAAAGTAGCGATACTTTTTTCACACATCCTTAGTACTGACAAGAAATAAGTACACTAAAATTAAAATATTTTATGTAGACCTATACCATAGTCCTGGAACTGGCTATAAATCACTTCAGAATCCACCTGAAGAATGGATTGAAAACTAAATTGTATACAAACATTTTGTAGTTCAGCTTATCTTTATCAAACCTGAACCTCCCAAGTTGGGTTATTAATGTCGCCCTACCAATTAACCATTACTTTCTTATTCAGTTCGTCACCGTCAAAAAGAACAAGAGTACCGCCAAAGGTTGGCAGAACTGCGCAACAAGGAGAAAACTCCAGTGAACAACGAAGAAGATCTGTGGCAAAGACTGGACCAGTTAGAGTTGGAAGAAGAGCTTCAAGAAGAACTCGATAGGTTTGTTGATATCCTGTATTTATATTGATTACATCAGTCACAACTTGTGAATGTGGGGAATGCCAGGCCTCCACCATGGTTCGGATCCCACGTTAAATTGTAGGTCATCCATTTCATCTCACAATCATCCTATCATTACACATTATTTTTAGTGCGTATAATCTGAATGGGTAGTAAGACGCGGTGTTAATAATAATAATAATAATAATTACATCAGCCCTTGTAATCTATTGTTGGGAATAAATTACCTTATTTATACTTTATTTCCTTTTCAATTTTTATTTTCGAAATTATTGAAATATATCAAAAACCCATTTCAGTGGCAGCATGGCCTATGGCGCTATTCTTGCAGTAAACTAGATCGCTGATGACGAGGAGATTGAGGTTCGAATCTTGGTCAAGTGTACTCAAGATGGTTTTTCTAAAATGTTATACCTCTCCCCCTTCCTGCAAATGCAGGTACACTTTCTCTAAAATATAACTTTCCTCATCTAAGTATGTAACCTGAATGGGTAGTAAGATGCATTGATAAATAAATATATGTAAAAGGTTGGATTTTTATGTTTGGCGAAACTATAATGAAGCAAACTGTGTGCTGTGTACTAATGGTGCTTTCACTTAGAGGTCATCAATTAACCATGTAACGCTTTTTTTCTTAATATTTTACAAACCCCTCCCTCCTCCACCCACTCCCCTAACTCCTTCAACCTGTTACATAACTTAACATCAGGAGTAAATAACATTATTTCATTGAAAATCTTTTGTGACACTAAAATAGAAACTTGGCCTACTACTTCTCAAAATCCATTTTAAATTCTGAATATAAATGATTTAAACATTACAACTTTAGTATAAGATTTGTGTTACATGTGATGTACCCACTCTCCCCCGATGTAACACTACTCACCCCTCTCTAAATGATTTATGGATGACCCCTTTTCATAAATTTACACTTGTATTTGGGCTATCCACCATAGTAGTGTTGGTAACTGACAGATAGCTAAAGTTACTAGATTTATTCTCATGTACCCATTCACCAAATTATACGATTCACAAGACCATATGTTGAGCTCCTCTCACGTCCGGCAGTCAAAACTTTCATGACAAACAATTTGTGAACAATGAGAAGATGGCACCAAATGGCTCTATTAAATTAAACATTGAAAGGAGGATAGACGGGCAAGGCCTATACACATCAGAAAACTGTAGGCCTCAAAGTTCACAGTTAAAACAAACTAAAACACATAATTATGTGTTTTAATTTTGAACTTTGAGGCCTACAGTTTTCTGATAAATGTGTAGGCCTTGCCCGTCTATCCTCATTTCAATGTTTAATTTAATTGGCAACAAACAATTTGTTTTTAATTATTTTATTGTCGATCTCAGTGGCTTGGAGTAAAGTCCTCGCCTCAGGAGCCGATGTTATTGGGTTCAAACCCAGCCAGGGTCAACAAATTTTTCTTGAGTGATGAAAGTCATTAGCGCAACTTCCTACTGAGGGGAAATAAAGCCTTTGCTCCTATGTTGATTGTGATATGTAAAAGAACCCTAGAGGATGTGTGAAAATACCTTGCCCAGCAAAAGTATAGGCCCTTTCGCTCTCATTAAAATAAAAATTCTCATGTGATATAATCTTTCGGTTCAAAAAATGCACATTAAATACCCCAAATAAATAAATTTTAAAAAAATATACCTTTTGAATTCTTTTGAGAATTGGTTCTGAACTAGCAGTAGTCAGTGTTAGAGCTCTAAAACAAATTTCAATTGAAAATTGAATATATATATATTTTACAAATTTGAATCTTGAATCCTCAGATCTTCACTCATGCCTTAAGGCATAGTCTGTGATGGAGATCATAGGTTGCTTGAGGCTCTCATTGATACCCCAACCACCGAGGACTTGGAAGGTCGGCTTTATGCTGCCGTTATCAAATTTATAAATATGAGAATTTGTGCATTAATATTCGTAACTTATAGATCATTTTCATCTTTCAACCTTTAGTATTCTTCTATGGTTTATTTTAGAAGCATCATCATTCTTCCATTTCATCTTTATTGAGGTTAAAAATAATGATTTCTTATTTTATCTTTTCAGACTGCACTCGGAAGATGGATACTACAGTAATGATGAACAAGATTATGGAGAGGAGGTAGAAGAAGACGAAGAAAACCCAGACGAGACTCGTCACCAACTTGAAGAAGTTAGAAAGAGGAATGGGTTTGTTCAGAAAGACCTTGGACACTCATCTATGGCTGGCACCAGCACTGATGACAGTGCAGGGCCAGAGTATGAACCAAAACGCAGGAGGGTTTCATTTGCTGACCTACATCAAGAAGAGAATGACGGCAGTAGTGAGGAAGATGAACTACGTATAGTGTTTCGCCACACGCCTATAGAGAGCACTGACTTAAACTCTCAAGGCTGTGAAATTCCACAAAGCCCTGCAGATATTTATACACAATATAGAGTTAGACATTCCAAAGACAAAGAGACAGTTCCCAAATCCATCCTAAAAAAGTCAAGTGAACCAATACGAGTACAACAAACAGCATCACTGGATCAGGTGGAATCGTTGCCAACTGTCTCTGCAGCAGCTTCCAAAAAAGTACCTCGAAGGGTTTCACCCATATCAGTGAGTATATGTAGTTTATTTAAAATAATACTTTCACTCAAAGCTAGCTATGATGAGCTTTCACTCAAAGTTAGGTGTGATGAGCTTTCACTCAAAGCTAGGTATGATGATCTTTCACTCAAAGTTAGGTGTGATAAGCTTTCACTCAAAGCTAGGTATAATGAGCTTTCACTCAAAGGTAGGTAGAATGATCTTTCATTCAAAGCTAGGTATGATGAGCTTTCACTCAAAGCTAGGTGTGATGAGCTTTCACTCAAAGTTAGGTATGATGAACTTTCACTCAAAGCTAGGCATGATGATCTTTCACTCAAAGTTAGGTGTGATAAGCTTTCACTCAAAGCTAGGTATGATGAGCTTTCACTCAAAGGTAGGTAGAATGAGCTTTCATTCAAAGCTATGTATGATGAGCTTTCACTCAAAGCTTGGTATAATGAGCTTTTAGGCAACCAGCTATGTTAAGTGAAGCCTGCTTTATGGGCAAGTGTATTGAAAATAGAATCTCATAGTGAGGTTTCAACAGTAGAAGCAATCAGTCTATAAGTAGTTCAAGGCCGAGGTGCATAAGGTATACTTTTTTAACCAACAGTGAACCTAATTCAAGTACATGAATTATTTCCAAAAACCAAACTAAATTTTGAATATTCTGGTTGTTTTATACATTACATTACATTAAATACATTGCCTATGTATATAACTTAAGCTATAAAGTTGTATAGAGTACAGAATTTAAAATAAATAGCAACCATTGTGTGATTGAAACTGAAACCGTTGGTTGTTGAGGGTTTAATATTCAAATAATAGCACTACCAGCACATTATTGTCACCAAGAGCTTAATAAAGCTAATAACCTGCGTTTGTTAAGTACATGTATATAAAGTAGGGCTGTGCGAAGCTTCCAAACAAACATCAAATTCGGCTTCGCTTGGAAACAAATTCCAGCTTCGGAGCTTTGCTGATAAAAATATTGACAGCTAAAATATTCATTTTGTGTTCAGTTATAGCCACTCTAAGCTATTTTGTACATTACAAATTGTTGTTCATGTAGAAAATAACTGAGGCAATTTGATTGTAAGCTGTGATGATAGTTTGATTTGTCAGATTAACACAAACTTTTACAATAAAATATTTCCCAAGTAATCTTTGTGCATTAAGTTTCATAAATAACCACAATATAATATTTTTTCAAACCTAAAATAAATGAAAGAAAATATTCGAACTTCAATTCGGCTTCAAGAATATTTCATATATTCGATTTAAGTTTGCTTCAAATTGAAAAAGTGGACTTTGCACACCTCTAAAATAAAGTAGAGATGGGATGTTCAAATCCTTGAATCCCTCGAATTATATGGTATTCAAGAGATTCGAGATATGTAAGAATCTCAAAAAAAGTATCTCAAATACAATATTTTTTAAATTATTATGACGACCTTGACCTGACATAACAATTTTAATAAATTGGTCTGGTAAAAGCAATTACATAGACTTGTGTAGTTGGGAGGATAAAAAAAAAGGACAAACTTGTCTTAATAAGATTACTTTACTAAAACAGCGTTCTATTTGTTGTTTATGAGGTAATAGATATGACAAACGAAACATTGTTTCAGTGGCACAAAGCCTTGACAAGCTTTTTATTTTTAATTCAATTTTAATTTTTTTAATTTTAACTCAAACCGTTTGAATTTAAAATGACTTGAAATTGGATTTGAGAGTCAAAAGCAAGTTTAAGATTCGAATTTTAGAAATACAGGATTTGACCCATCTCTCATATAAATATATTTGATGGTTCCAGGTGTTTGGTGATGTCTTAGAACACTCCGCTGGGGACCTTGACACCCCTCAGGCTCCATCCCTGAAGCGCCCTACAAGTAAATTCAGGGCTAACCGGCAGGCAGCGAAACAATGATAGTTGGACTTTATTAAAATATGTTGGACACAAGCCAAACAATAGCTATGTGCAGGTATAGGAAAGAATGCGCTTGTAAGCTCAGACCTTGAGCAAACACATTTACAAACCAGCTCACTCACCTACAGATAATAAGTCAGCTTGAACAAACGTTATTACAGTAAAACCCAGTTACATATAAATTTTGGATAGTCTGAAAACAATTATTAGAAAACAGGGACCAAGAAACAGTGATAATAAATGTTGAATATTTACAGTATTATTAAAAGATATACTGCAAATGTAAAACTACAGTAAATATTATGTGTTGTACATCAGTCAAATGAATGTACATTTTATAAAACTCATTCAACTGTAATTTAAAATTTGGGAAAAGACTCTTATCTCCCTGCAGACCCCTTCATATTCTCCTGCTTGATTCAAGCAAGCCTTGGTCCAATTTAGTTTGGATTAACGAGGTCTTACTGTATTTGAAGAGAGTTTATTATAAAACAATTTTCAGATGTAACTAACTGGTTCAGTATTGAGAACTACTACATTTTGGAAATATGCTCACAGTTAATAAAAATAATAATAATATTTAGCACTGCGTCTTACTACCTGTTTGGGCTATATGCTTAATAAAAATGAACTTTTTTTTTACATCCATGACTGTTTCCAGCCTGTCGTAGCTTCTTATACCTTGTAATCTAACTTAGGACAGGCACAACATCCAATTCACGACTGTTAATTTATCAATGTGAAAGGGTAAATTCATATTTTCAGCCAATGCTGCAAATCGAACCTTGGACCCTCAGTCATTAGGCAGACACGCTACCGATTGATCTAAGGTGTCGGACAATAAAAATAAACCAATGAGTGCAATTTGAAGAAAACCCACCCAGGGAATGAGGATAAACTGTGTGAAGAATCCATTGCACAAATTTGACATCATAGAGTGAGCCAGCGGTGCAGAATATGTGCAGAGATCCAGTATTTCCTCAGAACATAACATTTTCATAAAAAAATTCCCCAAAAACCATAGCACTCAAAATAAAACATTGAATATTTTAGAGAGGCTGAAGGGAACAAGGATCATTACCTACTACATAGCTTGGAAAATTCAAATTAAAATATATTTGTAATGATAGTTATTTTTATAGTAGGCCTACCTACCTTATAAAAGATTTAGTTTTCTCCCAGAAATGGCAGTCTTCCCATTTTCTTGTGAGCATTTCATATTATTAATTGTTCAATGATACCAGTAGGCTTACCGGTACCAACATTTAATTTTACATCTTGAGAGTAAGAAGCAATGGAGTGTAATTCTGAGAGGTCTTGGTTCAATTGTTGATTTTCATAGAATTTTCGTTTTTTCGTAGACTCGCCACTACTGCAAGGTCTATCACTATCAACCACACTAGGGGAAATATTATCGCTATTTACGGCTGAGTTTTTCCTGATTACATAATTTAGGCTTTATAAAATTAGCAATACTCCCTTGATCCTTACTTTTAGGTTTTTCTTGGGGATGTTTATTAGTTTATCACGTCTGCCACGCCATTTACAATATGCACAGTTGACATAAACATTTGTTTCACTAAACTATCTAATTTTTTATAAACATTTATCTATTGTACAGTGTACAAACCTTAATAGGTGCACTAAAGACAACAATTTCATGGTTACACATTTATTACAATACGCACGTCACGAGTTTAATTAACTGTGCACACTTCGCCGTGTGATTAGGCCATGATATCAGGGTGACTGAATTCAAACTAAAACAAAACATCGCTCACCCTTCTCTACCCTCCACCGCCTGCTCGCCATAGCTACCAAACACCCGCGGTAGGATAGGTGACTTGAATTATTAGATTTTCCCTCTGCCCCTTATCTTAGCCCCTAGATCCCGCAACTCTTTGTGCTTACATTGTCACTGCCTCACTATGAGACATACTGATAGTGTGGGGTGTTGAGTGTCATTAGTCTTTGTTTTTCATACAAATGAAACTACCATATCAGAACCAGAATGTATTAATGTCAACAAAATTGTTGGACTTTTCCCTGGCCTAAATGTCCCCAGGACTGCTTTAATTTCCCCCGAACCTCGTTCACCCGTTTGGACATATTCTGCACCCGTGGAGTGAGCTAGTGTTTCTCTTATTTCTTTCGCTTTTTTTTTATATAAGGTTAAAATATAAAAAAAACTCTGCTTAAAAGTATGTGTGACTTTTTACCATAGAAGCCAGAATATGTCGCCTTTGTGCATTAGATTCTTCCCATCTTCTATCTCCTCTTTCCCTACGTGGGCTTTCTTTACTCAACTTTCCCTACATTAGTTTATCTTTCCTTATTTTTTCCATCTCCATTATTGTATAGTCAATCATTTAGCTATTGGGCCTCTTTATTGTCAAATATAAAAAAAAAGTGTTAACAACAGTGGTAAATGGCTAAAATAAAATTTCTCTAATCTTTTGTTTCTATGAGGAAAACCTCTTTTCGCTTTGTGAGGTAATTGTATTATATTTGGTAGATGGTACCTTTTTCCAAATATAATTAAGTCTTATGTTGTAATGTAATTTATCAATGAAAAGAATCTGTTATTTATCTTAAGGTGGCAGTAACTTTCTTCTATCAAGGCCTGGTATTATTATGTTTTAAGCTAAAGGGAAAATGTTCACTGTCTTTAATAATCCAGGTGCTTGTTAGCGCCAGTATAATATTATACTAATTTAAATGCCCCAAAGTGATTACCATGTTAATGAAGTAACACGTTGAGCCCCATTGTGATCCCCAATCAAGCTTTTGAGTGCAGTCTGTAGGCCCGCAGCCGTCTGGCTGGACATTCTCGTAGTACACAGTAGCCTCAACGGGGACATTCTTGTAGTACACAGTAGACTCAATGGGGACATCCTCATAGTCCACAGTAGCCTCAATGGGGACATCCTCATAGTCCACAGTAGCCTCAATGGGGACATCCTCATAGTCCACAGTAGTCTCAATGGGGACATCCTCATAGTCCACAGTAGTCTCAATGGGGACATCCTCATAGTCCACACTAGCCTCAATGGGGACATCCTCATAGTCCACAGTAGTCTCAATGGGGACATCCTCATAGTCCACAGTAGCCTCACTGGGGCACAAAAAAGTTTCCCAGATCCAGGTATGTTTTCTGGGCCCAATGGGGTCCTACTCAGTAACACCCACATAAATGTGTTCTCCTGGGCTTCAGGAAAGATCAGAAACAAATTACATTGTGCAGTCAAAGGTCCTGCATTAACCCCTGGGGAAAGTTAACCGCAGTAGGGCTCATTGTGTTAAAGAATTAAAAAGGAATTGATTTTCCAAAGGGATTAGGATTAAAGGTGAAATAACAGCTGAATGAACTATTTAGCAAAAACTGTATTTTATTAATACCACTGTCAAGATCTTAAACATATCTTTTGAGAACTACCATGTCATTTACATATCAAGTACCACCTAGCTTTCATTCTATCAAAACTATTCCATTTACATGGTCCTACCTATATGTCCTATCATTTTTTACATCTTCTCCCTTTTGTTTTTGGTTTCCTCTTTTGGGAAGTTGTGTTTGTCACTCCCCCCTGATAAGTTCCGATAGGATGAAACCTAGGTTGGGAGATTGGACGGTAATAATCAGTTTTATTCATGAGGCAGCAATGTAAAGTGTGAACTGTGTTTTTCTTTTCATTATAAAGCCATATCTTTTTTTTTACATGTTTTTATCACCTTTCCTGTACCTTCTTCCAAATATAAAATAATCCCCTCATAAAGCAAAAAGAGGTTTTCCTTAGAGAGTTATATTATAACTAATGTGTTTCCTTAACTAAAGACTATTAGTAAAGAAGTGAAAAATGTGTTTTATGACTATCATTGTGACCAAGGTCAAATATTTTACATTTAAGAATAAGAAATGTAGGTGACCTGGCAGTCTAGGGGTAAGGTGTCAGACTTCAATCCTAGGTCCCGGCACAGATTTATCTGATCACCAAACCCTTCCTTCACCTCTGACAAGACATCTTGTGAATGTGGGGAATGCCAGGGATCCACCGTGGTTCGGATTCCACGTTAAACTGTAGGTCCTCCATTTCATCTCACAATCACCCTACCATTACGGATTAGTGTAAGTGTGTATAACCCGAAAGGGTAGTTAGACGCGGTGCTAATAATAATAATAAGAAGAAATGTAGTCTTAATTTTTTAAAATATAGAACTATGTACAAAAATGTGGTTACTCTAATAATTTTTAGCAGAAAAAAGCATTTTATTTTCAGACTTTTAATACAGAAATACAACCTTTAATTTAGCCCGATCCAATCATTTTATTTTCCACAAATCATGGTATCTACAAATAACAAACTTAGTGACCAAATCTCAGACCATTAAGGTGCGGTGGAAGGGGCCGCGAGAAATAGTCTAGTTTTTTGCAGTTTTTATAGAAACACTTTCTTTGGTCAAAATACATCATATATCTCCAGTAGAAACAGAGTTTAATTTTCTTTAAGTGGTGATATCAACAGTTGGTGAATATCTGTAAAGTGTGTCCTTGAATTTAATGACAACTTTTCGCTTGATTTAACATATCTCTCATCTAATGCCGCTATGACATAACAGATATTCAACAAATGTTTGGTTTCACCATGTATATAAAATTAAAATATTGGTTCCTATTGGAGGAATATTTGATTTATTTCGCCAAAAAAAAGTTTTGCTATAAAAACTACAAAAATAGATTGTTTCTTGTGCCCTACTTACGCCCCACATTAACCTTCCAATTAACTGATGTATGACTTACAATGAATGCATAATTACAAAAATAGTTTACATCTAATTAATATTTTTAATTTCAGTAACAACTTAAATATTTAATATTAAAAATAAATCTCTCTAGTTTACAATGTTTTCCAAGATTTCATATTTGGATTAGAGATTTGTAAAATAGTGGTCATTTCAATCCATTTCAAGGGAAAACATTACCATCATTATCAACCATTTAGTGTGCGGCCGGGTCAGTTTAGTAAAATCTTCCTCTAACACTCTGTTATCTGCTCCTTGGCCTCCCTTGTGGTATTTTTCCATTCTCATTACATGCCTATACCATTTTAGTAATGGAGCTCCCTATTTTAAGATGTGTTTGAATATCTGTAAAGGCACTGAATTTCATATACAGTGAAATTTCCCTTATTACTAGAGATGGGCCACTCGAATCTTCGAATCCACCGAATCCTGACAAGTATTCGAGATTCCATGATCGAATCTTTCACCTCATAAAGCATAATATTTTGATTTCAATAATTACTTAGTTAGGCCTACTTGAAAAGCACAACTTAATTCGTAATATTTATTTTGTCGGCCAAAAGAGATAAACATGAATAAAATCTTCTTTAAAAAAATAAAAAATTGTTAGGTGTGGAAAATATTAAGTGCCTAGTAGCCTACCCTCCCACCTGTATGGGAAACTTGGACTCAACCGTTTCGGCACATGCTCACTTCTAAAACTTTCACCTCACGAACAATCTTTTAAATATTTTAATGAACACATTAAAACTCTTCAAAAACTGAAAATCAAAACTAGAATTACAAATGTTAAACTGTAGGTCCTCCATTTCATCTCACAATCACCCTACCATTACACATTAGCTTAAGTGCGTATAACCCGAACGGGTAGTAAGACGGGGTGCTAATAATAATAATAATAAATAAACTCGAAATAAATAAAACAAATTAAGGCCTTTTTTTAAAGAAATAAGAACACATTACGGATTATACAAAGCCAGCCGCCATTACGTATAATATGTTTACTCGCCCGAGTGATGATTAAAATAAAGATACTGTTAATTCTTACTACCCAACTGGTTTTAATTATCTACAACTAATGCAAAGAACCCCCATTTATTGCATACGATCCGATCCTTAAGTTCAACAATTTGTTGGGTTTCATAAAAAATAAATACTGTCAACAGTCAGAAAGCGATAAAACTGTTTATTTATCCCTATCGAACTACGTATTGTATATCGATTGTTTGTTTAGAATCGATTCAGGTCATCTGATCACTTAGTAAGCACTCTCGAGTTTCAAGAATCAAATAACGACTGGTGGCTAGTCCATTATTTATTTTTAAATTGATTTTGACTTAGTTTTTATTATTTTTTTAAAATATGTTATTGAATTGTAGAAATATTCAAACGTAGTCCTGCCTTATAATATGGGAATGGACATATTGTAGTCGAAAATATGTTTGTGTTTTAATTAGTGTATATTCTCAGAAATCGATATATCGCAAGAATCGAATATATTTGTTTTCTACGCGAAAATAGATCATGGATATATAAGAAAATAATAAAACAACTTAGGTAGTGAGTTTACTATTTCCAAAGTATGTTTAATTGTTAAGCATGTTGTTTTAGTCTTTATTATTATTATTATTATTATTATTATTAGCACCGCGTCTTACTACCCGTTAGGGTTATACGCACTTACGCTAATGTGTAATGGTAGGGTGATTGTGAGATGAAATGGAGAACCTACAGTTTAACGTGGAATCCGAACCACGGTGGAGGCCTGGCATTCCTCACATTCACAAGATGTCTTGTCAGAGGTGAAGGAAGGGTTTGGTAATCACATAAATCTTTGCCGGGACCGAGGAGTGAACCCCGGCCGCCAGCATAGAAGTCTGACACCTTACCCCTAGACCACCAGGTCACCTAGTCTTTATTAAAAATATCTGTATTTTTATTTTTGCTATCTTAATACAATAAAATATCCTTTAATGATGATTAAAGTGGATCAAAGGATAACTAGGCCTATTTGTTTATTTCACATGTTTTTTTAGAAACTTAACTCATTTTAACAACACTTTAAAAATAACTAAGAGACACTCAAATTTTTATTGATTTGATTTTTAAACAATAATATGAGTCTAGATTGTTTAATTTTGCTGGATTTTAACCTTTATTTTGCATGGGGGGGAGGGGTGATTAAAATTGAAAGCATGATTGAAATAAATCTTAATTCACAGTTTAGGCCTATATTGCATAATGTAGGTCTATTTGTAAATCATTAAAATTTATAACAATTTGCTAGGATTCGAATTCAAAAATAAAATGTAGATTCGGATTCGAGAAATAGTGGATTCGACCCATCTCTACTTATTACCTCTGAATAGTGGACTTTTTTTAACAGACAGTTTTAAATTTCCTAGAAAATATAACCTGGACTCGTTTGGTTAAGCAACTTCCATCAGTAACGAACATTTCTACACATACATCTGTAAACAGTGGTAAAATATTGAAAACATCAACCCATTTACATTAATTTGATTGTAGGAATGTCTGGAATGACTGTCTCGCGTGAGGTGTGGGCAGTCCTGCCTTCCCCTGCTGGTGAAAATTTTTAAAATTGCATGTGTAGAGTTAACTCGAGGATTACATTACTCATTCCGAGCCATGGTGGGATGTTTCAGTTTCATATAGATTAAACTCTGTTCAAGAAGTATGTTTTAAATAATATATATATTTCCAAATAAAAAACATTATTAACAGACATCTTTTTTTTTAATCCCAGAAAGTGTCCTCTTCCACTGTATGGAAAAAAATCCAGTGGATTAGGTTTTTTGATCTGGAGTGTGCTGTCTCTTCTTTCAGATTTGAAATATTCTCAAAGCTAAATTGAAAAATGTTAAGAAAATTTCACCCTAATGTAAATTATGATGCTTCCACTTGTCAAAATACGTATAAAATGAATTAGGTAATATTAAAACATGAATTAAAATGCAGACAGCCTGGAATGAGAAGAATTTAAAAATACATGTGTATTCAAACTTTTTTTCTTTTGACAAAGCATTGTAATTTATGAAGCCAAAATTTTGTTTATACAGTAGTCTCAGAAACTCGACAACTTAACGTGTCAATGTGCACAGTTGTTGGCGCCAGTCTTAACAATCCGAGGTTATAATAGCTGTGTTTGTAAGTTTTCTAATTCAGTAACGTTCAATACAATATTATATCTACTGTACTGTATTGCATTTCTATATATTACACATATGTATATACACCATTATATTAACACATAATATATTGTGCTGTACATATATTACTGTTACTGTACTGTGATTTATCCTCGTTTAGTAAACATGAATCTTATTCTAGTTGAATTGTAAAACTCAACAGTTCAATAACTCAACACCATCTCGGTCCACATTAGGTCGAGTTTCCGAGATTCTACTGTAATATGCAGTCTTAGTTTTTAAAGCTAAGCATGTTCCTATTAATAAATAATCTCAATTTTACTGTTAAACAATAAAACTATTTAAAATTATTTATATAATAATACGCAGGACAAATTCTCAGCACAATCGTTGATCATAATATAATCAATCAATTCTAATCTAGTTACAAAAATTATCAATCTAAAAAGTAAAAACACAAAAGAAAATAACACATTTGTGAGGGTTAATTTTATAAACATATTTGTAAGATAATATAGTCCCACAATTGATCTAAACCATGTTAAATGATTTTTAAAAGGATAAATTTACTTGAAAACAATCCACCACAACATTTATGCAACCAAATGTTAGTTTCTTATAAGTTTTTGGAGCTGTACACTGTATAATAAAAACATTCACATGGCTTGATTAAGCAATGAACAAAGCAGTCTTGGGAGTCTTTAATACAATACTACAGATTAGGGGAGTGCAAAGTGCACTTTATCAATTCAGATAAATGTTTTGTTAGTAATTTTGTGCCCAAAAAAATATATTTTGGTCATGTATCTATTTGGGGTGTGCGAATAGAATTGTTTTCCAAATCAAATAGCAAAATGTTGACCGAATACTGAATAGTACTAATCAAATAATATTGTTTTATCAAATTTTTGATGGTAGTTATTTTCATTCTTTAATTTATTTCCAAAATGTTTCATATTTAAACTGGCAGAATGTAAAAAGAAAAAAAAACCTACAAAAGATAATCCTCGACATTTCTTATAATGTAATCTAGGCTTACACCCCTTTTAATTTGTCTGGCTTGCTAACAACAGACTGACACTGCACACTCAATGGTCAATATCGACAAGCTACTAACACCTTCACCAGCCATAATTTCCACTCGCCCTCAAATACATTAAAGCCTTCTCAAAATATTTAAAGGTCTGGAATGTGATAATCCAAAATAAATACCTATTGATAGCCTGAGCACAAAGAGTCCGAGGACAATGTTATTCCCCTCTCGCCTAATAGAACTCTTGAGTCGCCAGATATCCAGCTGGCTCACGTCATATGCTGCCAGAAAACCTACTGAATTAGCAAAACTTTAAGAAGATTTATGATACTACTTTTCAATCTTGTTAAAAAACTTACTGTTTGAAGTTTCAAATAGACTTTTCGGCCATTAATTATTTGTGACTATTGGAGATTTTGAATATTTGCACAACCTTAATATTTATTTAACTTTAAGCACTAACATTATTTGGAAAATGTTTTATTGCACAAATTTTTTGCAATAGTTAGTTTTAACGTGATAAATCAATTTATCACAACTAACAATAAAATTATTTCATATTTTTTTATACGAATATTGATTTGTGATGTACTAAACAGCTCAGAATGACAATAAATGAGCATAAATTTAATGTCAATATTTTTACTGGCAAATCTTTGTAATTGTCGAAGTTAAAGGGTTTTTGAAGTCAAGTTGAAGTTTTCGAATCTCTGCAACCCCCTATTATATATGCCAATACATTTATAGCTAAATAGACAAACAAATAGAAAAAGTTTACATTTACATGTGTTTCATTTGGTCTCTAAACTTTTTGAAAGTGTCGCTATATTAGTGTTTTACCAGTAAATACGTTTATGCTGTGGTCAAAGGAAAAAATAATCACATAGATAATTGTATACGTTTTAAATCTTAGTAAATAAGTTTGAAATTTGTATTAATCCAAACAGATTCAACTTATTTATAAAGACGTTTCAAGATAACAAAAAGGTATTTTACTATAAATTTTTGGTTAAAAAAAAACAATGAAGAGCTGGGCTCGTGCCCATTGGCCAATTAGTACCCTTGGTCGATCCAACCCTCGGCATTTATACCGCCAACCATTACACTGCTTGTGCGCAGCGCTGCCGTTTATATTAAAGTTCTAAAATTCACAGGATATTTGAGTAGTTTCCTGGATTCTCAGAATTTTTGGAAGGTTAACACTGGAGATCGCAATCTCACTATTTTATTAAAAGGAAAACCTCTTTACACTTTTATGAGGTATGTTTACTTATGGGATAAGGTACAGAAAAGAGGGATGGAAACACAAACAATTTTAACAATTCACATTCCTAAATTGTGATATTGCAATTTTTTGATTCAATAGTTTAAAAGGGCACAAGTTAAGTTCATGAGAGGTCCATGATAAGTGCATGGAACTTGCTACATGCAGCAAGGTAGGTCTAACTGGACCACTCAAACCTAGAATCACTCTATATCACTCCTTAAGTATCCATGTTGAAACTTAGCCAAGCTCATAGAATAGGGCAAAGCTGTGTTTATTTTCCAGGGTATATTTCTTATTCTGATTATTTTATGCCTATTAAAATAAAATTTAAATGAATTTAATTAATATGTGTGTTGCTACTACATATTACCCTCGTAATAGTGAAAAGAAATAAAATTATTGGCATTAGTGACCGAGAAGATAAGTTAATGAGTCCAGCCCTACCACAATGTTAGAATTAAAAGTACCTGAACACTTTAAAATCTAACTAAAATAAAAACTGAACCATGTCATGGCAGACTAAACTTTATTAACCTTTCAAATAAACAATTAAAGACAATCTTTGAAATACTCATCAAAATTGTATTGTTAAGCAATTTCATAATATAGAATTTTCATCTTGGATTAGCAGCTAATTAAATGGAAATTAAAAACTTAAAAACAAAAGTAACACGCGTTAAAAACTTCACTCTAGCGACATTCCTATGAACAATAAAATACATTTATTAAATCATGTTCTTAACATTAAGAATGGAACTGTAATTCAAGTATAGGGAATAATAGTTTTGTGTCCAACCATCTCACAATACAAATAAAAATGATATATTGCAAAAAGCAGCCCTTAGCTTTAACAACAATATAATATTGATTGTTTAAACTAGTTGTTAGCATGGCACATTCAATCAACTCTTAATACAATCAATTTAAAAATATTTGAACATCTACAATGTGGAATTTTAAGATATAGAATAAATTATTCAATGTATTTTATTTACACACTCAGGCATTGACTGAAACTATGATATTTTAATTCACATTAAAATAACAGGGAAAGCTTTACCAGGCTTACTTCTTCATTCTAGATCAATCTTGATATATTTGAAAAATGTACCCCGAGAGAAGAGTCGAAACCAGGACCTTTGTCAAATATATCATTCTATCTTAGCAGTGGCTTTATAAATTAGTTGTAAGGCAAAGACTAGTTATTTTCAGATTTGAGTTATCTACTGTATATTCATTCCATGCATTTGGAAATTAAAAGGTACAAAGTCAATTGATAAAGGCTACACTTGTACATTGTTTACATCTTGGTAGCATGCATGCATTTTAATTAAATTATATATATTTTCTCTTTCTAATCTAACCATTGTCAATATTGTCAGCGAAGTACTGTTACGTCTTTACTTCAGCTGGCAAAATCAACACAATTTTTCCATCACATAGTTATGCGATAGGTCTGTAAAATTGTCAATGCAAATGCTTTGGCACAATATATACATTTAACTAAATTACACTAGATTTTCCACTACTAAGACTTGTTGAGGCCTCTTTTTACGACTCGAAGGAGGGGTCAGCACTGTAGGAGATGAGGGCATTTCTTTCAATGGACTAACATCAATGCAGCTTTGGCTCAACAATCGTTGCTGGGCTGTTTCCTGAAACAAAATGATCACACATATTAGAATGGACTGTGGTTTCCTTCCCAGAGTTTCCGTGCCTGGGATCGAGGTATTCAATCACATCCATGGGGATTGGGTGGCAAATCATCAAGGTAAACCTTAATCAGGGTTTTCATTATTTTCTGGTGTCTCGTACGCTTTAATACTACAAAATTGCTATCAACCTCACAAACGTTCTAAATAATTCTAAAAATATCGATTTTTCATACAAAAATTATCCAAGTAATAGAAACCCTTGAAATTAACTACTTAAAGAGAATTTACATGTTACGATCGAATATAAACTTTAGCGCTAACTGACTGACGTAAATAACACTTGTTAGTAGGGAGTGATAAAATTTCATTTTTCATAAAATTAACAAAAGCAGAACTTCGTTTTTAAAATGTTTTTATTTGAGGTATTTAACGTGCACTTTCTGATCCGACAAACACTGACACATGAGAATTTCTGAGCAAGAGCTAAAGAGCATACCAATTTTGCTGGTAATAGTATTTTCATATAACTTCCAGGTTTCTTTTACATGCCACAATTGACACGGGACTGACGACTTTACAGTCCTTCCCGAGGAAGTTGTGCTAGGGATTTTTGTTGCTCAATCAAAGTCTATTGACTCCGGCCGGATTTGAACCCATGAACATCAAGTCCAGAGGAAAGTACTTTACCCCAAGACAGCCGAGGTGGACAGAACCTCATTAATCCAAACTAAATTATACTAAGGCTTGTTCGGATCAGTGTGAATTTGGATTCCATCAGACAAGGTCAGCGAGTAAAAGTATTTCCACAAATTTCTAATTATTGTTATTATTAGCACCGCGTCTTACTACCCGTTCGGGTTATACGCACTTATGCTAATGTGTAATGGTAGGGTGATAATGAGATGAAATGGAGGACCTACAGTTTAACGTGAAATCCGAACCACGGTGGAGGCCTGGCATTCCCCACATTCACAAGATGTCTTGTCAGAAGTGAAGGAAGGGTTTGGTAATAAGATAAATCTGTGCCGGGACCGAGTATTGAACCCCGGCCGCCAGCACAGAAGTCTGACACCTTACCCCTAGACCGCCAGGTCACCAAATTTCTAATTATATTTTAACAAGTTTTATAAAATTTACACACGCATTTGACTAATGTATAACATGTAATATGTACTACAGTTTTACATTTACAGTAGCTGATATCTTTTTTTACAATACTGTAACTATTTTTAATTACTGGAAAACCAATTGTTTTGACTAAAACATGTAAATATAGAGATTTATTATCATTGTTTCTTAAAATTCTCTTTTAACTTTGAGTTTTTTAACCAATGAAATAAATATCTCATTTGACTTGTTTGTATTATTCCCTCCTTTTTCAAAATCTGTGTTTTGATTACCAGGAATTTCGGACTAACGCAGTTTTACGGTATTAATTTGGGCTTGATGGGAAAATGCATGTAATTGTTATGCAGACCAATGTTTCAATGATAACAAATAGGAGCGCTGATAAGAGATTATGTTCAAATCAGCATTATTAGTTCTGCAGTTCACTCTTTTTTCCTTATGCCAAAGCTTATTGCAGTTAAATGTCATAATCATTACTATTACAGGTTTTTTGGGGGTGAAATTTCCCTTGATTTACCGCTGCGTGGCAGCCCTATTAATACAACCAAACAAGGTTTGAACTCAGACCTCTACATAGGCTATAAATCAGCTAAATGAGTTTTAATTTGTGTGCTCTCCATTGCAGTTAACTAAGAATGTTAATAAACTCCCAGTTTCTTGAGGTCCTCACTTAATACATAACAAATATTTATAACACAAATAGAAACTAAATTGTCCAGTGTTTTATCTTTTTCTTGGTTGTTTTATTGTAGTGTTTGTATAGAATAAAAAGGAAGCAAATATGTGACACTATAATATTTATATTTGAGTTAAAACCACTATTTTACGAATCATCATGAACTATTTCCAGCCTATGTACAGGTTTGTTTAGTAAAATGCCTCCTCCCTCTGTCCTTCCATCATTCTTTCTTTTGCACTCTCCTCTCATTTGTACACTTGCTGTTATCTGTTCCTCCCATCTCTTCCTTGGTATACCTTATCGTATCTTCCATATATACTTCATATCCAGTAATCTTCTTGTAATCCTCTCCCCTTCCATCCTTCTTACGTGTCCATACCATCTCATATACTCCCTCTACCCCAACTCTAGACCTTACATCTTCATTCCTAATCCTATCTCTTCTGGTGACAGCTAGCATGCTACTCAAAAACTTTATTCCCAAGGACTCTAATTTTCTTGTTTCTCTTTTACCCAAATTTCAAGTTCCTGTTGCATAAATAACTATGGGTATGAAGTATGTTCTATACCAGGCCTTCTTAAATTGTGGGTCGCGTAATTGAATGTAGGGGTCGTGGAAAATTTGGCAACGGTAAAAGGTTAATGAACGCACAACACTCAAAATTTAATCCAAACTCAAACACATAATGAATCCAAGGTGTTTGAGGTGTTTGAGGTGTTCACTGCAGCCTTGGTTCCGAACACACAACAAATTGTAACATATTTAAGTTAAAAGAAATCTTTCAACTATTAACATATGTAAGAACAGGATAGAAAATGGTTCTTCATAAATGTTCAAAGCTACAGATGATTTTATAATTGAAAATAACCTTCCGAAATTTTTTATTTTAAGAGTTATAATTGATCATCTGAAGTGCTGGAAAGACAGTTTCAGAAATACTTCCCTTCAAATTTGTATTTTAGTTGGGTTCATGAAACATACTCAGTTGAAATTTTAAAAAAAAGTCAGTCATCTGCCATTAGAAGTTCAAGAAGAATTTTCTGAGTTATCAAGTGACACAGGTTTAAAACATTAGTTTTCTAAGAAATCGTTAAATGAATTTTGGTTTGGGATTAGAAATGAAACTTCCAACAATTTCTGAAATAGCCCTAGACAGACTTTTGACATTTTGTACCAAGTATTTATGCGAAGCGACATTCTCAGCATTGACGATTACATAATCAAAATATTGCTAAACTACGAAAAACGTTGAAGATGCTCTACGTCTTGCAGTATCAAAAATTCAGCCAAGATTTAATTCTTTATGTAAAAATAAACAAGCCTTACACACCTGCAGAAAACCTCTCCCTGTTGCCCTCGTCTCACTATATCTTCTTTTCTGCCCCCTTTAGCCTCAATCACACTACACAGATACTTCATGCTCTTTGCTTCTTTCAAATCTCCTCCATCCAGTTCTATCACCTTTCTTGTCCTTATTCTATGCTTTTTCATCGTCATCACTTCACTTTTACACATTCTAAATTTCATTCCACACTTTTCCACCTCCTAATTCCATTCCTTCAGCTGTTCCTGTACTTCCTCTTCTCCCCATATCACCAAGTATCTGCAAACATCTTTGCTTTCATTTTATCCTCATCCAGTTTCCCTGGCACTATTCATGATTATTTCCATCACCGATACAAATAGTGATGGTGAGAGGGTACTTCCCTGATTGGCTCCATTTTTTAATTGGAACCACTCTGTCCACCCTCTTTCCGTCTTTACACAACTCACTTTATTATTATACATATTCCTTACTCTCTTAAACCACTTATTTCTACTCCAGCTTCCTCCATTGTTTCCATACTTTCTTTATATTCACCCTATCATAAGCTTTTTCTACATCAATAAATGCTATTACCAGATCCTTTCCAAACTCATACTCTTTTCCATCAACTGTCTAATTCCAGATATTAACTCTATCGTTGTCCTTTTCTCTCTGAATCCATGTTGCTCCTTTCTCCATTTCCCTTAATGCTTTTCCTCTGTTTCTTTTCCAGAATATTTTCGTACATTCTTGCAAATTAACATATCAGTGTTATGCCTGTATAATTGTTGCACCTCTTCCTATCCTCTTTATTGAATATCGGTAATATACTACTCTAACAAGATTAGTGGGACCAGCGCGCTTCTCGTTGTTTACCCTAATTGCACACACTGTTCTGTGTCTCCCTTCTTGTCTAGCAGGTATGCAGCGGCAGTCTCGCTCGGTGGGATATTAGAGGGGACAAGGGGGAGGAAAAGGCACACGTCTTGAAGATAGCCTAGAATTCTAGAAATGGGGGTTTCCACACCCTTAGCTGTGACCCTATACACACATTCAGGATAGCCACGGAGCCCACACTCCGAGTTGTGGATGCCTAAGTGAGTGGACTGGCATGTCCAAGAGTGGGCCACTTGCCCAGGAATGGCTCAGCATGACCAGCGAGTGGGTCGGCGAGTCTGGCATTCGTATATTATGGGTCATCACAGTGTGTCGTGTGCAGGGACTAGCGGTGAGTTAAGTGGACGGGTGACATAGCCATTGATTACTATATTGTGAACTATGTTAACTATGTTAACTATGTTAATGCGAAATCCACTTGAGTCAAATATATTAAATATTCTCAAAGCCGAATCATAGTTCAACAAATATTTTCTTTTAGTTGTTTTATGCTCGAAAAAATATTATATTGTTGTTATTTATATTACTTTATGCACTAAAATTATTTGGAAAATGTTTTATTGCACAATTGTTTGTAATATGTGATATACACAATTAATTTTCTTCAGTTTTTTCCATATTAATATTAATTTGTATTGGTAATGTACAAAACAGTTCAGAATGGCTATAAATGAACATAAATGGAGTATTTTGACCGCCAATATTTATACTGACGGAGCTTTGAAGCTAAAATTTGTTTTAAAGCGAAGTTGAAGCTGATGTTTGTTTTGAATCAAAGTCAAAGTTTCGAAGTTTTGCACACCCCCACTATGTATTTATAGTTGTCAATTTGTTTATTTAATTGATTTATATTTTCCTGTGTTCTTAATGGTTTATAGACTTGATTATTTAATTCAATTATTTGTTTAGTTATTAGTTTAATTGTATTTTAATCAGTGTATGTATTGTTTTAGTTTTAATAATTACAACATATTAAATGTTATAAATATTCCGTGGGCATTTTCATTCGTGTTTAATCAGCAACCCACTTCAGTATCCTTGAAAGAACTCACGGTTCATACTGTAATGTGTGAACGGCCTGCGACCCATCTTTTGTCCAATCCTCTGGCACTTTCTTCTCCCTCCACACTGCCCTTACTACTCTATAGCATCACTATATACCCATTTCTCCTTCTGCTGTACTCATTTCCACCGTGAATTTGTCTATTCCAGGTACCTTTCCCTTCCTCATCCTTATCGAAGACTTTTCTACCTCCTTCCAGGTTAGGTCCGCTACTTCCTCCCATCTCTCAGTGCATTTCCTTCTTTTCTTCCAGACCAATCTTCCCCCCCTTCCCCCTTTGGTTCAACAAGCTCTCAAAATATGACTTTCACTTCTTCTTTACCTCCTCGTCCCTTTCTATTATACTTTTTTTCATCCATCATTCAGATCTTTTTCCTATTTTCCCTCCTCCTTTGGCTCACTTGACTATACAATTCTATTTTGCTCCCTTCCACATCAGTCTGTAGCACTTTTGTCCACTCTTCTATCCATGTTTTTCTATCTTCTCTTACTACCTTCTTTGCATTTCTCTTTTTCTTCTTATACTTATCCTGTCTCTCTTGTTCTTTTTATGAACTATTCTTAAATGCTCTGTTCTTGGCATTCACTGCTTCCTTTATCTTTTCCTTCCATCTTCTCTTTCCACTTGTTCCTCCGCATATCTCCTCTGCCACTTCCACCATGCACTTTTTGAACCTTTGTCACTCATGTTCTCTTCCTTTTATGTCATCCTTTGGTAGTGCTACTTTTACGCTTGCTTGAATCAAATTTCATATTTACCTTAGAATTCCGAATACCAAATCCAAATCTTGGGAAAAATTATGAACACAAGAGGAAATTTAAATATATTAAAATAGAAAATACAAATAGTAACTAAAAATTATTTCTTATAATCCATTCGTTATAACATTGATACATTCAGTTAAGTGTTATATTACTGGTCTGGGGCCTGGTTGTTAAGCTCACCCAATAATTATAATTGGTTCTGAACCACCAATAGGCAGTATTAAGCTCTAAAACAAATTTCACTTGAAAATTTGAAAAACGAATTTTTCTTAAAGAATTTGAGGATTGAAGGGCCCATCCCTAGTTAAAATGTGAAGTAAAATATACCAGTGTACTTAATAATACTATAGTCAAAGAGTTTGTAACTCACAAGCATATTAAGGTCTATACTGTGCGTCTGGATCTTGTGCGACTCATCCATGATGATGTGAGGCATCGCTCTCACACTGTCTGAAATGTGCTCTGGCAAAGCTTGGCTCTCCAAACTTGATTCAGTCTCTCTCAGTGTGCTTACAAATGCTGTCATCCAGTTTACACAGGCTTCAATGTCACTCCATTGCATACCTACAAAATTTTTACATTTTAGATTAAAATAATATATTTACTCCCTTACTACCTATCCGAGTAATACTAATCAAGTTGTACTAATTATGCTGATGGATTTAGGAACTAGGAAGGTTATATTTAGAGGAAGTGTACCCACATTTAGGTAAAGGGTGAGAAGAAAAGCTCAGTTCTCCTGACCGAGATTCTAACCTTTATCTCCGTCATCAGCTGTCTAGTTTAATGCCAGCGTAGCGCCTTAGACCATGTGGACATTGAAGCGGGTCTAGATCAAAAATTATTTGGAACTCGAAGATTCAAACAATCTGTTATTGTATAAAGATATAAACCTGTGTGGGATCCTGAACTTAGGGAAAATAAACGTTCCCGAAACTACTTTGGCAGGAAATTATATCCCAGATTATAAAAAAAAATTAACATAAAATTAAGTTATTACCAAGTACAGTCTATCAATGTCACATTTGTATTTCATGTTTATTAGCAATGGTATTAATTTAATAAAGTTGGGTGACCTGGTGGTCTAGGGGTAAGGTGTCAGACTTCTGTGCTGGCGGCCGGGGTTCAATCCTCCAGCCCCGCCACAGATTTATCTGATTTCCAAACCCTTCCTTCACCTCTGACAAGACATCTTGTGAATGTGGGGAATGCCAGACCTCCACCGTGGTTCGGATTCTACGTTAAACTGTAGGTCCTCCATTTCATCTCACAATCACCCTACCATTACACATTAGCGTAAGTGCGTATAACCCGAACGGGTAGTAAGACGCGGTGCTAATAATAATAATAATTTAATAAAGTTAGATTAACCTTATCGTCTGTTAAGTACACACATATATTAAACTTCAGTCGCTTTTATTTTATGCCATTAAAATAAATCACCACAATACAAATAATTGATGGCAATTTCTATACTTGAAGATACTTAATGCAGGAACACATATTTTTAGAACAAAATAACAACAAAGTGAATTTTATGAATCAAACTAATCACTAAATACTCCTTTACCACACATATTTGCATGATCCCACATCTAAAACATTATATTATTTGGAATGGCATCCATTTTCTTTTGTATAGTCTCAGCATGAATAAAGAATTTGGAAAAACTTATATTTATGGAGTTAAATAGTGTCTTTGGTGTGTGATTTAGTAACTAAAACGTAAAGTCATATACATGTAATCGATGGTGTGATGTAATGAATGCTCTTTGCTTATTTTAACGCACAACGTGCATGTAATGCTACCTCTGAGGTTTGTTCTGATCCATTTGCTGCCGATTTTTGGAGCGAACAGAAAGATGCTTGCAGTGTACATTTGAATGTGATTCGTGGTGAATACGTGAATGTCGGTCTGTTTACTTCATTTATTTCTGTTTTAATTCACTTGTTGAGATCTACTTAAACTGACTTCTTAAAGTTACAAATATGTGGAATGAAGATAAATTGTTTTCACCTTCCATCATTAAATACATAAAAATAAAGAAAGCACCCACCCGTTCGGCATAATCACAGCGACTAAGTGGATCAAACAATTTGTGACGCGCTCGTGTGACATCTAAAGCATTTGTGTTACATTTCACCGTTGCTTACATTACACGTTACACCCGTCTGTACGCGGCTTAAGAGATAACTGACCACACCGACTTGGTTGAGAAATATTTTTGGTATTCATATGTATAAGCCTGTGGATCACTTTTATTAATTTAGTTTAGTTTGAATCTGTTTATGTTTGAATGTGAAAGTACTTTTAAGCCAATTATAAAATTTATTTTTATAAAAAACATAGTTGGTTGAAAAAATACACAATAGTATTTGGGTTAGGACTGTTTTGTTTATTTTACCTTTGGTAAAAACCGTACCTAGCACTTGTTAAACAACATATTAGAATATATTTTATTTGGAAAACTTACAATTTAAATATAAATCAGATATAAAATGTTTGAGTGTACTATTTTTTTCCTTTCAAAAACTCTGTATGCATACAAAATTTACTAATTAAAGGCTAAGCTTGGACTTATTATTAGTCTTAAAAATATTATATATAAACCAAAATTATACTATTATTTTTAAAATTCTCCCATTCCTGTGAGAGTTTGTTATTTCCCCAAGTCAAAATGTCACACAAGCTTAACTGTGAAATGATCATCAATAGTCAACATCATTAAGGATCATCTATATTCATTTTATACCTTTATGAACACTCCCCCCCCCTTTCACATATAACCACCCTCCACACCCCTCCAACCTGTGTTGTTACATAACTTCACATCAAGAGTGAATGACATTATTTCATAGGGAAGCTTTTTTAACACTAAAAGAGGGCTTCTAGTGAAGCGATCAAGTTATCATTGGTGAATTTACAGTCATAGTTCTAAGTGTTTCCTATAGGAATAAGTTAGTTCCTATAGCCTATAAATTCTGTTTGTTTTGTATGTGTATTCACATTGTATTTGTAAGTGAAACAATTAGCGAAATAATAGCCCTAAAACCTGCTTTGGTGGCTGCGTGGTCTAATGCACTACGCTAACAGTAAACTAGACTGCTGATGATGGGGAGAGGTTTCTAATCTTGGTCAGGTGAACTGAGTGTGGTTCTTCCAAAAGGGTTTTCCATTTTCCCTCCACACAAATATGCATACACATCCTCTAAATATAGCCTTCCTAATCCCTAAAAACACCAAACGTAATTATTACATAAGAGTATAGCCCGAATGGGTAGTAAGATGCAGTGCGAAAAAAATACCTAAACAATAATGTTTTGGTAATAATAAGAAATGATACCACTTTTAAAAAAAGTTCCATGTTATAACTTATGACACAAACAAAGATTATCTATGAATTGGTTTTATTTTATTTAGTGGGATGTTTTTAAATTTAACATTAATTAAAACAAAACTTGCAAAATAAATTATTTCATTCATATACTTACCAATAGTTCAGTGAAAACTGACAGTATTTATGTACACGCTTATGTTAAATTTACCAGCGCACCCGCTTGAGTGTTAAGCAGAACCTCATTTCCCTATTGGGTTCATAATTTGGCATTACTTAATAATGAAAGAAAGTATGGAAGGAGGGATTGAACCACGGTACTCTATCTGATAAGATTGTTTCCCTTCCTTAATGTGTGTCAAGTATATTTCAAAATATGGTGATGGTAGCCAAAATAAATAGAATGACGTTACTTGCTTACCTGAAACGGAGAGAGTCAATTTTCTATTGAGAGTGTGGCATAGAGCAGATGTAGCAATGACACTGTAAGAAAACCTCAGGCAGCCAATATCCAGCATACAAAGGTCTACCAACCGCGCGGTCTGAATGAATGCCATGCCCGAAAATTGAGGCAACAGGAAAAAGTTGTCCGGTTTATTTGACTGGTGTTGACGCAATTTGAGTTGATTGGCATACAGGAGTTGCATGAAGGTGCTGAGCCAGCCATTGGCGGTAATCGAAGCCAGCTTCCAGTTCAGTGACTGAAAATCACAAATAATGGTAGATAATGTTACCATGTAGAGTAGAGGTAAGCGAGTTTGAGCAATCTTCTCAGAAAGCTCCAGAATAATGAGATGAATCTAGATGAGCTTTAGTTCAAGACAATAATAAAACTCGGATATTAAAAATCTTTGAAAAGCAATAAAATGAATTGTTTTGCAATAAAAAGAACATTTATTCTGAAAATTGAAATATTATTTTTTATTTATTAATTGAATAAATTAAAAATAATATGAGCGATAACAAACATGATTATTTTTTATAGTTAAAAAATCAATTTCAATGCTAAAAACATCAACAAAATTATGTGACAATTACTAGAGATTATCATGATAAAAGAATTTGATAATCAATATAATATTTTCAAAGTATAACAGGGTGCCCAGCTAATCCATATTTTTAAATTCCCGGATTTTTCCAGAGCCAATCTAACTTTCCCAGTCAATATATATCTGAACAATATTTCTTTAACATCACAGTTTAATTCAATAATATATTTACACACATACACATTATGAAATCATGTCACTCCATGCAGGTGTTAAAAAGTATCACCCTAAAGAAATGGATTATTGAGTGGTGCAATCTATGTTAGATTTCAGTCAGATCATTTTGAGACATTAAAAGATTGTCTTGCACAAATAAAATTAAAATTTTTGTGAGACACATTATTTTTTAGTTTATTCTTACTAAAAAATAATCAATTCTCAGGAATGCGCATAACCAAGACTCAACTTTGGCTAAAGACATGCCGCAGAGGTGTGGCATCACTTGAATTTGAGAATTGAGATTGGCATGCTCAACAGGGACAACCAAGTTAAAATAGATTCCTGGTGTATATTAATTGGGGAAAAAATATGTTGGTTTTACTATTGTAAATAAAAGTTGTAAATTTTTACTAGTGAAAATTCCATAAATTTGATCAAATTCCTTGACTTTTCCTGTCTGTGCCCACCCTGCAATAATACACTGTGAGCTTAACTTATGCCTAAGTATTAAAAATTTACCTTTAATATAATAATTTCCATGTCCATAATCTCTGCTTCCGTACATGCCCCATCTGTTACATAAGCAAATTCTGCTATTTTCGGGGGGTATATTTCTTCAACTTTAGCAGCAATGAACAAGCATGTTATACCTAAAACAAAAGAAGAAGTATAAGTTTAAAAAAATTATAAACAAGTATTCTGCAACAATATAGAAACTAAACATCTTCAACCATTTGAAAGATTGCTGGTAGAGACGTAGTTTTCCACTTTACTATTTTTGTTTACAATTATAACAAAGAGTATGTTGTGTGTTTATCAGCAATGTGTTAAATTACATGTGATTATAACTTAGTTTATCATTTAACATGTTGAAATAAAAAGACTACCAAATAATAAATCTAAAAATATTGTGATAAAACATTTTACAAAAATATCTGAAAGTAATTTTAAAATATTTAAATTTGACACATCTAAGATGTGGTCGCCAAATGGGATTATTGAAGCAGACACTACATGTGCCCATTTTTCCCCGTACATCATTATATATTACATAATAAAAACCTATTAAAATTAATTTTATTTTAATTCATTTAAAATATTACAAGTTTTCAGGAAAATAAGATTGATAAATTGTCGAACATATTACATAGGTTGAAGGGTCTCAAAATTCATAAAGAAAAAAATCTACATAATCCCAAAATGTGAAATACTGTCAAAAAGTTCAGAAAGTGTTCACCACCTATATATGCTATTGTTTTTGAACAAATATTTTCTATGTCATGAGGTTATGCAGTTAGTTATATATATTTTTTAAACATACCATCCATCAGTGGGAGAGCTTGTTTTTACAGATAATTAAGTTTTTGAAAAATACATTTATAGGCACAGTTAGAGAGCTTTATAATATGAATATAGTTAAATAAAATTGGTTGGTTGAAAACAATATAATAAAGCTCAATTATTAAATTTAGCTGTAGATTTGGTAGCAATTCTGCTATCTTGTGGCGAATACATGAACTGTAACAGTCTATAAAGGAAGGTTATGTGGTATAGAGCACTAGGCTAAACCATGGTTTAAATTAGGAGGGATAGCCAGCACACTTACCTTGGTGATACTGGAGTAGAAATTGTTTAGATATAACACTAAAAAACACATAAACACATTTTTAAGGACAAGCTTTCACTGTCACAGACAGCTTCATCAGGTCAGGAGAGTAGACTGATGCTTTTGGTTGAACTGTAAGGTTGACTGTCCACAGCTGACTGTTTTTCAGTTATGACATCACTGTATAGATAGCAGCACTATGAAT
>CABFOV010001637.1:79063-96943 GCA_902141375.1 Timema poppense
AAATATTATATTCTTGAAAAAATTAATAATACTAGGCCATCAACATATCAAGGTCAACAATATATAGAAAATAAATAAAACAGTCATATAGGTTTCTTGTATAAACTTAAAATTTGACTGTCAGAAGTGACAGCTGCTAAACACATGGTTTTGCAGATCATATGGTCCGGCGTAGTGATACATAATTTGGTCTGGTTACTTTTCAGATCAGCTGTGAGCTGTCAGTCAGCACCAAAGAAGTGGTATGAGCACTGTATTCTAGGGGGAGAAGAATGGAATAAATTAGAGGAAGAATGATGGACAGATAAAGAACTATGGAGGCATTTTACTAAACTGACCCGGCCACAGGCTGGAAACAGTTGTTGACAATGATGATGAATTAGGATATGATTCAATTATTATTTGAAATTTTAGAACATTATTTGCTTTGATTCAAGATTCAATTCGAACTCAAAAAACCTGCGTTGCAGATGTCTAGTTAAAACTGTTGTTTTGACTATTGTAAATCAAAAGGAGTATATTTTTTATAAACCTTTTACAAATCCTAAAAGTTCAATAAAATCACGTCAACCGACCAAATTCCCTGAAATATTCTGATTTTCAAGATGTAACAAGGGCAAGATTCTACTACCAATCTTTTGTACTAAGAGTAGTTTTTCCTTAATCGTTTCCCACTCTCCTCCTACACAAACGTAGGTATATTTCTTCTAATGTCTACCTTTCTCAAGCAAACTCCAGTAGAGTAGTTATTTGTGGATAGCCCGGATGGGTAATAAGTAGAGATGGGCCATCGAATCCTCAAATCCTAAAAGATATTCAAGATTTCAGAAACTTTCAGATTCGAAACTCAAATCCTTAATTTTTTTTCCAAGTGGAATTTGTTTTAGAGTTCTAATACTGCTTTTTGGTTGTTCAAAATCAATTTAACTATTATAGGATTAACTTAACCAGGCCCCAGACCAGTAATTTAACACAACTGAATGTATGTATGTATGTATGTTACAATGAAAGGTTTATAAGAAATAATGTTAATAAGCTACAATTTGTATTTTTTATTATTCAGCTATATTTATATTTACTCTTATGTTAATAATTTTTTCCAAATTCGAATTCGGGATCTAAAGGTGAACTGGAGATATGGATTAGTGGATTTGACCCAACTATAGTAGTAAGATATTGTGCAAAAAACAACTTACTAAAGTAAATTATATTTTGTTATCTGGAAGAAGGTACAGGAAAGATGGAGAGGAAGATATAAAAAGGGAACAAACACAATATGAACCTTACAATGAAATGAAGAACACAATTCACACAATACACCGCTGCCATTGGACAAAGAGGTAATGGCTTCCTCTTGAAGAAAATCGATTGTTACTGCCCAACCCCTTACCTAAGTTTAATTCTATCGAAACTCATTAGGGAGGAGTGTAAAACACGCAACACAACTTCCTTAGATAGAAAATCAAAAAAACAGAAGGGAGAAAAAGGATAATTGGTTTTCATCTAAGAGATGTAATGTAAACTTTAATGATGTTTACCTATAAGCTGCAGGTGTTGTTTGGGTATATTTCTCATCTTGGATAAATATCTGTCTATAAAGTCCATTGTGAGATGATATGTCTCCCTGTGAAGTTTGTACACTTCACAAACCTGAAACAAACACAGTTCACTTACAGAGTTTAACAAGGTTTGTATTCGAGCAAAAACAAAATCTAAGGCTCCATGAAAAAGATAAATAGGTACTTAGTCGATTCAACCCGAATCGAATATATGAAATATTCTTGAAGCTGAATCGGAGTTGGAATATTTTACTTTAGTTGTTTTATGCTTGAAAAAATATATTGTGATTATTTATATTACTTTTTGCACTAGAATTGATTGTAAAATGTTTTATTGCACAATTATTTATAATATTTAGTGTTAATCTGAAAAATCAGGTTATCACAAGATGCAATTCATTTACCTTGGATTTTTTCCATATTAATATTAATGTGTAATGTTTACGACAGCTCAGAATGGCTATTACTGAACATAAATGGAGTATTTTAGCTGTCAATGTTTTATTGGTGAGGCTTCAAAGCCGGAATTTGTTTTGAAACAAGGTCGAGGCTGATGTTTGTTTCAGAGCCAAGTCAAAGTTTCGAGGCTATTATTAGAAAATAGATTGCAAAGGTGAAGACTATTAGATTTATTAGAAAACAAATTGCAATGGTAAATACTATTTTTTATTAGAAAATAGATTGCAATAGTAAATATTATATTAGAATTATTAGAAAATAGATTTCAAAGGTAAACTAGCTTTATCAGAAAACACATTACAAATGTGAGGACTATATTATAGCTATTTTCCAACTCTTTTCACATTCAAATTTACTCAACTTTCACCGGTGGAGAATGACTTCAAAACATGAAATGCCATGGACTTACCTCTATAAGCCAATCTAGAAGAATGGATCTCATGCGAGCCTGGAGATAAGGGTGTCTCTCAAACATGTCTTCATCTCGTTCGCACAACGAGATCTCATCCTTTTGGCACATCAGGTCCCAAACAAACTCGGATTTTGCCCACGGTAATGTGGGAAGAGGAGTGAAACGTTCCGAGATGGGAGTCAGCATCGCTGACAGATGGTTGTGTCTGAGGAAATAAATATTCAGTAGTTAGGATGAGGAAAAAAAAAAAGTGGTTAGGGCTTGAATGTTGTTAGAGGTAGTTTTTTTAGTGTTGTCTCACCAATACCTAATCTCACATTACATGTATTTCTATAAATCTATTATATTTATATTTTCTCTAATGTCCATAATTTTTTTCCATGATATGGATGTGGATTTGTAAAATATTGAATTCGTCCCTAAACTAATAATAATTTAATGTGAATTGATATATCAATAATTACACGCAGTTCAGGTAAAGTAAAACAATGTCCTTGCAGGAAAACAGGCGGGTTGGACCAAGCAAGACGTAATTCATTGTTATTGTTATTTTAGTTTCCCCTAATGGAAGGCCAAGAGTCACCGAGGGGGTTTGAGTAAAAGTACCTGTTAAGGGATTTCTCAAAAGGGTTTTGTGTTTAACTTGACATAGCAGCAATAATAAAGAATACTTTTAAACAAAGATGATCTAATCATGGGAGCGTTTGGATGCCAAAGCAGCATTAGCCGAGGTTATAAGAGGCTTGAAAAAAGGCCTACTCTGACTGTTCTTGTTGCACCTCTAAGGAGGGCAGATACGCCAATAGTAATAGTGCCACGAGATTTTTTTAACTCTTATTTTTATTCATTTTAGCACTGATACTTCCAGCCTCCTAGTCTGGTGATTTATTTAAAGGTTTATTTAATCACTGTATTAATAAGACCAGTTTGTAATCATTAATAAAAACACAATAAAAATCCACTACTCAGTCACATTCAATTTCATTCGCCTTTAACTTTTAGTAAAGTAACTCCAATTTCCGTAATAATAAGTGACAATCACACAGAAAACTGATTAAATAATAGTGAAATAACCGGTATGAAAACAGTGTTAAGAGTTGACATACCTAAAGCTTTGGTCTGCTAAGGAATGGTAGCTGTCGCAACTAAAGCTCTGGTCTAGTAGGGAATAATAGCTGTCACATCTAAAGCTCTGGTCTGGTAAGGATTAGTAGCTGTCACAATTAAAGCTTTGGTCTGCTAAGGATTAGTAGCTGTCACAACTAAAGCTTTGGTCTGCTAAGGATTAGTAGCCGTCACAACTAAAACTTTGGTCTGCTAAGGATTAGTAGCCATCACAACTAAAGCTCTGGTTTGGTAAGAAATAGTAGCCGTCACATCTAAAGCTTTGGTCTGGTAAGGAATAGTAGCTGTCACATCTAAAGTTCTGGTCTGGTAAGGAATAGTAGCTGTCACTTCTAGAGCTCTGGTCTGGTAAGGAATGGTAGCTGTCACAACTAAAGCTCTGATCTGGTAAGGAATGGTAGCTGTCACATCTAAAGCTCTGGTTTGGTAAGGAATGGTAGCTGTCACATCTAAAGCTCTGGTTTGGTAAGGAATGGTAGCTGTCACATCTAAAGCTCTGATTTGGTAAGGAATGGTAGCTGTCGCAACTAAAGCTTTGGTCTGGTAAGGAATGGTAGCTGTCGCAACTAAAGCTCTGATCTGGTAAGAAATAGTAGCTGTCACATCTAAAGCTCTGGTCTGGTAAGGAATGGTAGCTGTCACATCTAAAGCTCTGGTCTGGTAAGGAATGGTAGCTGTCGCAACTAAAGCTTTGGTCTGGTAAGGAATGGTAGCTGTCACATCTAAAGCTCTGGTCTGGTAAGGAATGGTAGCTGTCTTAACTAAAGCTCTGGTCTGGTAAGAAATGGTAGCTGTCATAACTAAAGCTCTGGTCTGGTAAGAAATGGTAGCTGTCATAACTAAAGCTCTGGTCTGGTAAGGAATGGTAGATGTCGCAACTAAAGCTCTGATCTGGTAAGAAATAGTAGCTGTCACATCTAAAGCTCTGGTCTGGTAAGAAATAGTAGCTGTCACATCTAAAGCTCTGGTCTGGTAAGGAATGGTAGCTGTCACATCTAAAGCTCTGGTCTGAGTAAGGAATGGTAGCTGTCACATCTAAAGCTCTGGTTTGGTAAGGAATGGTAGCTGTCACAACTAAAGCTCTTGTCTGTTAAGAAATGGTAATACTTACTGTTCCCAAGAGGGGGGGCTGGGATGCACAATGTATTCAGTCTCTTCTTCACTGCTCGGCTCTGTGAGATGTTCAGCCATGTTGTGGAGATCACCTGAACAATGACTAGTGGAATCTGCCTGGGGATACAAACACAAATAGTCATACATCATTGCTAATGAACCTTGACTCCCTTCAAATATTTAGTTCATAGTGTTTACACAGGTAACACATTTACCTATTCAAATGTAATTGAAGCTAAATACTTTATAATTAATATTTGAACCTTACTTTAAATTATAGCTTTGCCACAATTTGAACTATATTTAATAGCATCATGAATCAATCAAATCATTTATACAAAATGGATGGTTTGTCGACAACAAAGATTAGATAGGATAGGGCGTAGGGAATGATAGAATAGAAGTAATAACTTTAGCCATTTGAGAAAAACATAGGATAGGAGTAATAACTTTAGCCATTTGAGAAAAACATAGGATAGGCCTATGTTAAAATGGATAGAGCCACGGTTACTAGATTAGACGGTAGAGGTTATGCGCAGGTCCCTCCAGTGACGACATAGCCTGGACACCACCAGCCGACCTAGTACGTTAGAAGTACTCGAGTATTGTTATATTACAGGTTATATAAAAATAAACACTCGTGACTGCTTAACTACTCATTTATTTCTTTTAACTGTGTCGGATACAATTGTAAATGGCACCTAATTATGAAATAATATTGCATTTTAGCAGAATACATAAAGCCATGGAAAATATAACAAATATCACTCTACAAACATTATATCAGTGTAACAGCTATAGTATTCATGATATTTGTTTAGTTATTGTTATATGACTATTTTATAAAATTATAATACTGTACTTAAATTGTACAAAACAATGCCACAGAAAATATAACCAATATTGTTGTACAAGCAATAGTCTAGTTTTAGTTTTGTTTATTTATATCAACTTGTTAGTCCTCATTTTGTGGCTTCGGCTATTCAGACATGTGTGGGTAGGGGTAGGAAAAATGTTGGCGAGCGTGTCCTGGCAACTTAAGTTGCGGGGAGGAAGTAGGGTGATTGTCTCGGCAATGTGAGTCACGGTGGGAGATAGGGTGATTGTCCCCGCAACGTGAGTCATGGTGGGAGATAAGGTGATTGTCCCGGCAATGTGAGTCATGGTGGGAGGTAGGGTGATTGTCCCCGCAATGTGAGTCACGGTGGGAGGTAGGGTGATTGTCCCCGCAACGTGAGTCATGGTGGGAGATAAGGTGATTGTCCCAGCAATGTGAGTCATGGTGGGAGGTAGGGTGATTGTCTCGGCAATGTGAGTCATGGTGGGAGGTAGGGTGATTGTCTCGGCAATGTGAGTCACGGTGGGAGATAGGGTGATTGTCCCCGCAACGTGAGTCACAGTGGGAGATAAGGTGATTGTCCCGGCAATGTGAGTCATGGTGGGAGGTAGGGTGATTGTCCCCGCAATGTGAGTCATGGTGGGAGGTAGGGTGATTGTCCCCGCAATGTGAGTCACGGTGGGAGGTAGGGTGACTGTCCTGGCAACGTGAGTCATGATGGGAGGTAGGGTGATTGATTGTCCCACAACACGAGTTGTGATGGGAGGTAGGGTGATTAATTGTCCCAGCAACGTAAGTCATGGTGGGAGTTAGGGTGATTGTCCCGGCAATGTGAGTCACGGTGGGAGATAGGGTGATTGTCCCGAGAATGTGAGTCATGGTGGGAGATAAGGTGATGTCCCGGCAACGTGACAGTGGGAGGTAGGGTGATTGTCCTGGCAATGTGAGTCACGGTGGGAGTAAGGGTGATTGTCCCGGCAATGTGAGTCACGATGGGAGATAGGGTGATTGTCCCGGCAACGTGAGTCACGTTGGGAGACAGGCTGATTGTCCCGGGAATATGAGTCATGGTGGGAGGTAGGCAACGTGAGACACGATAGGTAGGAGGAAAGTGGTAGGCAGGGAGTGCTAGGATATTAGACAATATTGCTCCTTCATAGCATCAGACAATTTATTAGCTCTCTTGAATATGTGGTACACCAGGGTGTGGTAGCCTCTCCAACTGACCTCTGAGCAAGAAACCACCGTGTTAAATACCCTCCACTGCTGCCTGGCCTTGTCCAATGGAAGTTCTCATTGACGCGTGAGAATGTGAGATACAGTGACCACCAAGCGAGCCAATAGACAAAGGAGTTCTCATGGGCGCCGAGTACAGTGGGGAACCTGTCACAGACAGCTCAGAGAATATGAAGTGTGTAGCGGCCCAGGCAGTAGAGAGGGTGGTTGGCGCAGTTTGTGCAAGTGCGGAGGAGAGACGCAAGAGCCAAACAGTGAGGGATAACAATCTATGGCATACAATGTATTTCACGGATTTTAATCCTGCAAACAGTTCAGCAACACTAGAAATTCATTCCTGTGTTTTTTCGTGGACTATTTCTTATTCTACAGATTTCTTTTATAAGTTGCTGTAATTCTTTGGGGAAATGTTTTTCTGCCTGTATTTTACAGTAACTACAAGTAGGCCTTGTCAGGCTTAGAACAGTGCTACATATCGGTAAATTTAAATGAACTGAATAAGGCTTTAACACACCTTTTATAGGAAGATTCAATAACTCAATCTTTAAATCCCTTATATAATCTAATTAATCAAAATGTATTGAGCACACACGAGAAATATCAACGACAAATGAATTGGCCCGCTTGTAAGCATTTATCCATTTAAATTTAGTTTAATTGTTTCTAGGAAAGCGATGAAAATGAATTCCTATATACTTTTGGTGTCTATCGTGATTGGTACAACTGGGAATCGCACAACACACCATTGTTACAAACTGACATTTGATAAAATTACAATATTTTTACACAAGTAAACACACTCAGTGACTGAGAGGGATCTCTCAGCCGAGATTAGCTTGGTGTCCACTTGACGTCAGGGGGCGGGGCTTGCCACTGCGCATACGGCTTGGGACCCCTACCGTCTAGTCTAGTAACTGTGGATAGAGCTATGATTTATATGTTAAGATTTTTTTGTATTCAGCATGTGTTTTTGTTTGGGTTTTATATATATATATATATATATATATATATACATTAATTACAGGCGAGGAGGGTAGAGTTTTAGAAGTAATGTACCTCCATTTGTGTGGGAAACCATAGAAAGAGAAAAAACGTGCAGACGACCAGGATTAAACCCCTGATTTATCAATCACCCAAGATCCAGTTTGACAATAGTGACATATTAGTCCATGCAATCTTGGGTGCAAGTTGCTACTAATTAATCTATAGAGGAATTGAACCCCAGACATTATAAATCACTGCCTATAAAAATGTTAGACTTGTGAAGATTGACACTGGAGAAAAAATAAATAACAATTCCACCAAACTTACATACATACAAACCTTATCATGCTGTTCTCTTAAGGGGTAGGTAAGAAACTGTGCATATAGCTCAAAAAACAACTCGGTACTTAATCCATCCTCACTAACTTCCTCTACACTTCCCTATCTTTGCATACTACCTTTGTTTCAACAACATAAATACACTGAGTCATACATGCTCTTTTATTCTTAAAACTCTTGATGTTTCTATTTTTCAAGGATTTTCCTACAACATTTAACCATGTCTTGCATGCCCTATCCCTTCCTTTTGATCCACACTCTACCTTCATATGTTTGCCTCATCACTTGATCCACATTCATTCTCTCAACATGGTCAAACCAATGTAAGATGCTTCTTTCACTTTGACCTATTGGATTCCCTAACACACTGCATTCCTTTAGCACCCATTCGTTACCGACTTTGTTCATACAAGTTTTTCTGCATACATTTCTTAGATCGCATTCCAAACACATTTACCTTTCCCTTATGTTTTTCCTGACAAACCTATGTTTCACATTCATATAACAACATTGGTGTAAACATATTTTTATCTACTAACATCTTTACCTCTTTCAGTACTTCATTCTTAACAATAATATGCATGAGTTCTTCAGCACTCTATTACACACTGTATATACAAGGACAATGAGTTCTTCAGCACACTATTATACACTGTATACACAAGTGACAATGAGTAAATTAAAATAAGAAAGAAAAGTAGCTTAATTACTTTGTGAAATATGCATTGTTGAGCCTGGTGATTTGGCGGGGGGTTGTTTTCGGAGTTCTGAAACAAAAAAGATTGATTGAATATTGTGCAAACAAAACTAAATATGAACACCAAACTGAAAAATAATTGCCAAAGCTACCTCATCATCTGTATTCTTTCGTTTCCTCTTCAGTAATGATGGTCGTGTGGGCTGTTGACCACTGAAACATTAAAATTAATTGTATTACAAATCACAAGAGAAGAGCTATAAAGCAAACATTATTGTAATAGATACACCCTCTCAAATATATTTGTGAAACCAAACTGTCACAAACTAAATGAGTCAAACATAGAAATGTGTAGATTGAGTGTTGACACTATCTTCTCACTACCGATTTCTTTGTGTTTCCCAGGCAGTTTAGAATGAAGAAAGAGTAATAAAATTTAATTTTTTATCAAACTGACAAGTGTGAAGTCAGATGACCAGGCCATGTTTGGAAAGGTGGTATCTGACGGCTAGCAGAAGATACTTTATTGCAAACATTGACTGAAAGTGAGCGTAGTCAAACTATTCGAAATAACTATTATTTGCTTATAATACTATATTATCAACAAAAAGTTTTATGAAACTAGTCTAATAATACTTCTCTAAGGATTACTGCATAGTAGGCATTTTTTAATTTAATGAAAGAACAAAATAGATCAATAAAACCATGTTTTTTGTTTTGTGGTTGTGAAAAAAGATTAATTATTTCATCTATTCACACCTATATCTTGTTATAACTGGCTACCAAAATAAAAAGTGTGTAATAGCTTAGAGAGAAAGCCATAACAAATAATAATGCCAAATAAAAGTTTTTTTATTTTGTAAACAGTGTAAGAACACAACTACCCTGATGGTTTGAATGAATCATCAACCACCTATGTTTCAGCTGGTTCTTAATTTCAGAAAAGCACGCCATATTTTGGAAGCTCTCTTTTGAAAAGCATTTTTTAAGCGAAGCATAGACGCTGCTCCAACAAAAAACAACATCCAAACAGTTATTTTCATAAGCTCGTGTTTCAATAATGTAAAAACCATTAATAATTTAAAACAAATTGTTTATTAGTATGAATGGTTTTACTGATAAAAGTAGCAACAAATCCATATATGATCTTGCAGATCATATGTTTTGGTGTGTGTGTGTGTGTGTGTGTGTGTGTGTGTGTATATATATATATAATGTTAACTTTTCCTAGCTGCCAGATACCACTTTTTCTACTGGAAATGCCCTATAACTTATATTTAAAATGAGATGATTTAAGATTGATGGGAGTCGGTGACCTGGCGGTCTAGGGGTAAGGTGTCAGACTTCTATGCTGGCGGCCGGGGTTCAATCCTCTATCCCAGCAAAGATTTTTCTGATTACCAAACCCTTCCTTCACCTCTGACAAGACATCTTGTGAATGTGGGGAATGCCAGGCCTCCACCACCATTACACATTAGCGTAAGTGTGTATAACCCGAACGGGTAGTAAGACGCGGTGCTAATAATAATAATAATAATTATAATAAAGATTGATGTGAAAATACATCTTTATTCACATCATAGCCCTTGTTTAAGGGGTGATAAGACCTGTTTGAATCAACATGTTTCCAACTCTTCAGTTAACTTCTTCTTATACCCAAAGACCAAAAATTTCAGTTAAATGCCCCAATTAACAAAAGTTCCAGTATTTTTCCTAGATTTAGTAAAATTCCCTGTGTTTTCTAGGTTCTGCAGGTGTGTGGCAGCACTGAGGTTCTATTTAAGATAGCGGTAAGGTACCAGATCATACAAGCCTGCGCTACAACTTGTTTATACGGTGTTTACTACTTTATTCTGTCAAATCTAGACCAACTAAGGTGCCCATTACAATTATATTCCATGGTGTTGACGTTTAACTCTATATAACTTCCATAAAAAGTAAGAAGTTTTTTGTGAAGTTATATTTACATACAAATTTGTAGTTATTTAAAGATTGTTTTTGAGAAAAATAGTTGTTTAAAAAAATACTATTTCATTAATATTGAAATGTTTAAAAGTAAAAATTAAACTATTTTATATCAACATACTATATACTATTTCATTAATATTAAAATGTTTAAAAGTAAAAATTAAACTATTTTATATCAACATAGTGTCTACTCAACTTGACCAATGAAATTCCTGACTTTTTCCCAGATTTCCCTTGTTCATTTCCTAAAATTTCTGAGTAAAAAGTATGCTCCCCCTACCCACCTAAGTTTTTCTATTAATCAAGTTTTCAATGTTAAATAAACAAACCTGTTTTTTTTTGTATTAACATATTCTACTAAAAATTATAAAATATATTACATAGCTACAAAAAAATACAGTTTGAATCATATTGTAATTTACCAATTTGGTGATTATTATATATTGTGAGATAAACATTTTCTCAATTATTTTTAATATACCAAATTCTCAACTTAGTCCCGTTTTTTCCCAATCACTTCAAATTCTCAGCTAATTCAAGTTTTCCCAGTTGGTAAACACCCTGTATAGCTTTCTATAATGATATATTGTCGCTAAAGACACTCATGAGGAATATTCTTAGTCAAATTTTAGAGTGTTCCGCAACTAAAGAGAGAAGTTCAAATGCTGATTTATAACACAACTTGCTTGAGGTTGATGCCAAGTTTATTTACCACATAATGTTTGATTAAGATTTACATAGCATAGCGACTCATTCAAAACATAGCCAATGAATTTAAACAGTTCGAAAAAAAATTATTCACTAAAAAGTAACTTGACCTGTTGGGTCCAACAAGGATTCAAGCAAGTACTTGCAATATAAGTTTGCATGAACTACAAAATAAAATTGAAGAAAAGACCAAAATGTTTTCGGGTTCGCAATACATGGTGAAACTAACCCGCCATAAAAGAAAAGTGTCCGCACCCCATATACAAACACATGAAAAACTAAAATAGCAGTGATGGCGCTGCTTGCAACAATGGCTGGCAGGAACAAGTGGTAAGTCTACACGTAAAACAAAGTGAAAGCTCTCAATGGACAACTTTGATTATAATAAAATAAACATCAACATTACATTGCGTGTGCACCGTTATGGCTTCAATTTGAAAACACAGAGAACAATTGAATTTTTTTTTTCTAACTTCATAGTGTGAGGCTGCAAGTGAGCTATACCAGCTGCACCATTAACAATGAGAGTGCCAACATTTGTGGAAAGATGTTAAAATGTTGTCAGCACGAGCCTTCTGGTCATTAATTTAAGTTTTTTAAACTGAAGCCGAGGCTGAGTTTGACTCCAATCTTGACCCACTGCTTCACAGAAGTTTTTAGAAGCACCAGGGATCGAACCCAGGACCTCTGAATTTGTAGCCAGGTATTCTAGCATGACACAGTTGTTGGTTGAGAATAATTATTTGCTCACTACCGAGGAACAAGTACGTTAGAGAACTTCTCTATTCCACAAATTATTTGAAAGAGGATTTTGGTAAAACAATGTTTGGACAACCAATACTATACAGAGGCAATATTTTGCATTTTAATCTACATTAGTTTCAAGCATTCCTACATAAATAACAAAAATAACCACCTTTGACACTGCATCACAAATGGCCAGTAACAAGAAGCCACACCTTGGAGATGTTAAATGGGACCTCTGAAAACAAAAATATCATCATATTTTTAACAATTACTTAACATAGGTAACTAGAAGAATATAAGAGGGCAACAGAGGGAGTTGTACTATAAGTGTGTCAGAGACCTGCTACAAAGAGAAGTGTACTTGAAGTGTAAGGAAGTGTTGTACAGGGCGTACTTTGTACCCATGCAGCATAAACCTGGAAATTATATGTAAGAGAGACGAGGAAATTGGCGGCCATGGGAATAAAGTTTGTGAGGAACATGTTAGCGGCCATGAGGAGAAACAAGATTAGGAATGAATTTATCCTGGAAAGATTGGGAGTACATGAGATAATAGAGGATGCAAGAATGAGATAGTATGGACTTGTAATGAGGGTGGTAAAAGAAAGGATGTCTAAGAAATTATGGAAATGAAGCCTGTAGTAATGATAGCAAGGGAAGCCAAGAAAGAGATGGGGAAGCCGATAACAGAAATTGTGCAAGTGATAGGAGAAGAATGGAAGCAATTAAAGGAGGAAGAATTGCTGGAGGAAAGAGGTAGATGGAAGCATTTTACTAAAATTACCCAGCCAAAGGCCACAAACAGTTCATGATGATGTAACTTTACATACAATCGGAAAAACAGCGACAAACATTTAGTATAAACACCCTAAGCAAACAGAGTTTAGTAGAGACATGACCTGAATTGGTAGACCTGCAGACAAAGGTGTCAGTGTCATCTAACCTGGTTTGCAGGGAACTAGCAGGTCAGGCTCCTAATCTAAGGTTTATTACAATAGCTTGCTAAGAAACACAAATAAGAGTCGAACTTCTGGCCAAGATAATAGTCTGATATAAACACCCTATTGGTGTAGCTTAAGATAACATGGAAGTTTGATTGTGATTGAGAAAGGCATATTTCTATTTGTTTTTATATGGTGATAAATAGGGACTGGCTTTTGCCTATTCTTTTCCTTGATCGTAAAACATTGGCAGTTGAGATAAATATGCATTTTATGTTATTAGGAGTACAGTATTTTAATTTTATAGTGCCTATAATTGCCTCGTCTGTTGGTTTTTGCTTATTTTATGAAGCGCCTTAGTGGGCCTATTTTGCCTTTGGCCTCTCTCTCTATCATACATTATGGGTTTTATACTGAAAGATAGAGTCCAGTTTCTTATAAATTTTAAGTTGTGACATACTTGTTTGGAGTAGGTTTGAAAATAGACCCTTGTTAAATAGCTTTCAATGATTGTAAATTGAGTGGAGGATAATGGGAGCAGTGGCAGACATCCTGAGGACATTGGGAGCAGTGGCAGACATCCTGGGAGGACAATTGGAGCAGTGGCAGACATCCTGGGAGGACAATGGAAGCAGTGGCAGACATCCTGGGAGGACAATGGGAGCAGTGGCAGACATCCTGGGAGGACAATGGGAGCAGTGGCAGACATCCTAGAGGACATTGGGAGCAGTGGCAGACATCCTGAGGACATTGGGAGCAGTGGCAGACATCCTGGGAGCACAATTGGAGCAGTGGCAGACATCCTGGGAGGACAATGGGAGCAGTGGCAGACATCCTGGGAGCAAACGGTATACCGCTGCAGGAGAAAAGTTCAACTTATTAGGAAATGGCAAATTTGAGATTTTGTCCCTTGACCTCACATGAAGTAGAGCTGAGCTTTATAAATAATATAAATATTATATCAGAAAATACAACCCATTTCACTACTGAAAATCTAGAAAATGATTGAATAATTATTAGCAGAATGTGACTCACTTATGGGATCGAATGGGAAGGTTTCACTCTCGCATTGGACTGGACTGCAGATGAAAGGGCGATCGAGATTCGAATCTTGGTCCAGTGTACAAAGTTCTTTTAAATTTTACCTTCCTAGCCCCTAACATATTATCGTAATTAGTATAACATATGTATACTACCCAAAAGAGTGGTAAGTTGTGGTGCTAAAAAAAACTCGCATCGTTAAATGTTAGCGTAGAGTTTTGACTTAGTGCCTTTTCACAAGAGACATGTTCGATTTTTGAGCCACAATGGGGTTGCAGAAAACATCAATCTTTCACAAAAGCAGCCATGTGAGAGCCCCTTCTTAGCCATAGGTAAGCGAGCATATTACTTCGGTGGTATGATAGGTGTGGAAGCTGTAATGATCTGAATGTTGCTACATCAGAGTTGAAACATGGGAGTGCAGGCTGGCCACCTGTGCGAGCAGCTGAATTCCTACACATTCATGTGTCGAGACAGGACTGGACGAGTCCTCCACCCACTTCACACTAAGAGGTCGGTAGTGTGGAGCTGGTTTCGACAAACTTTTCTAGACACCTAAATGTTCTCACAAGGAAACAAACCCCTGGTACCAACTTGTGCTCAAAATTTCTATTGGTTGGGTTTTGAACTTCCCCGCACATCCTTTACCAAAATGGGGGCCAACTTCTCTTACCTTTGAATGCAGCTTTGTTAAGGTTTCGCCCCTCTATTTTGTGCTAAACTGATCAGGTGTCTGTTAAAAGGTCGATGACCCAATATTCTTAAAAATATGTTTACAGAGGTTTAGAAGGACCTTGGGAGCAAGGTGTCTGGTTTTTTCCTCGTGAATGCCAGATGTTTAGCTGATTGTGGCATTGGTTAGCTCATAAGTCTAACTTCGGCAAGGGTTTTAATATTCTTTACTTCAAAAATGTCCAAAATAAATATACAGTATTGTTTCTATATTGATTAAGTAAGGTAACTTTAACCTTTGTATAAGAACAAAGAAAATAACTTTCTAAATCTAATTCCTAGATTAGTTCAAAAGTTCCAAACATATATTTAAAAAGTGTTTAATCTGTCCTGTGTGGTAGCAATTAGGAAATAGTTTCATGCACATATTATTTTTTTTCACCCTGTCTTGCTCAGATGAGCTTAAATAAGCATTTTAAATGGGCTAATGGGAGAGCAATGAAGAAGGTGTACAGTAGAAAAAACATTCCCACATCTGTATCAAAGGAAAGTAGGAAACAATTCATGAAAAAACTCCCTCAGTATACACCGCCGTGATTCAAAATGTACATAACCCCTCACCCCACCCTTTCACCTGCAAATTAAGAATAAAAACTGTGACATTTAGACCATGTGCACACCAAAGCAGATCCCACTCATGTATGCAAGACCGCGCCCCCAGAGAGAAGCTGCACAGTATTCACGGGTGGATTTACATATGGGCTTAATGAGCTATAGCTCAGGGCGGTCAATTTGTAGAGGGGCAAATTTCGGGTCTCAAATCACAGCTTCTAGCCAACAAGAAATTGTAGAGTATGCAGCATTAATGACTAAGATTTCCTTATCAGCCTCTAGTAAAGATTTTTTTAAAGTTGACAATAAAATTATGAACTGCCACTTATTACCTTCGCTTTATCAACTATCTTGAAAGCAGACATATTTTATTTCTCAATTTTATCAACTTTATTGATAAACCAAAGATACTTCTTTTAAAAAATTAACAAAATTATCAAGGGCCTGATCCAATTCTTGAAAAAAACTGAATGATACTTCCCACTTTAACTCGCATATGGATGTGATCGTACAAGCCACAGTAAAAGCCACCCGTTGCAATTCGTTTAATTTTTTACTTGTTTTTTTATTGTCCTTTTAAGTTTGTTTTTTTCATTTCTAATAAAAATTAGAATTTTTGCACCATTCAGGTCAAAGGCAGACTGCTTAAGCTCAGGGCATCATGCAGAGGAAATCCGCTCCCGACAGTATTTGAACCAAGTTCCTGAAAATCACACGATGGTCCTACATGTGGTTCAGCAATGAAATGGTTCGATATTCCAACGAAAAGCGTGTTTTCCAACCTATTTAATGGCAAGGTTGAGCATACAAACAGAACACCTTCCTTCTCTGAAGTACCAGGTTTAATTTAGGGATAGTGCATTGAGGCTGGTTTTATATTGCTGGCTATCCATCCTTTAATCAAATGCTGGTACAGAAATTATACATTTTTAATGCTACACCCTTTGCTAAGATTGCTACTTATTTTTTGCATCTCGCCTTACTACTCAGCTGGGGATAGTTGCATTTAATTACACTAATGCATTAGAGATTAAGGTAATTTTTATAGGAAGTGTACCTGCATTTGAACAAAAGATAGGAAAACAATCTAGGAGAGACAGCCCTCGATACACCTGACCCTGATTACCCTGTCATCTGCAAGCAAAACTATAGACGAGCTTTCGCGACTGTCTTGGTTACATCTTGGTATTGAGGGTTAATGACCAAATGGACGACCAAGGTGGAACGGAAAACAATTTTGAGAGTTTCTCCTTAAACAAAATGACGGTTGGGGTGGAGTAGATCTAACAGCTGGTAGGTGAATTTATGTAGGCCTAACCCTACATGTACTGCAAATCAACAGGAAATGAGCTATTTAATTTTATTCTTGGTTGGATTTGTGCTTATTTTGACTAGTCCTAATATTTACACAACATGTCAAGCTAAACATATCATTCCAAAAATAACCTTAATAAAAGATGAGGTATGTAAGAGTAAATATGCCTAAATCATATTAATACTAATACTCTATTTTTTTTTATCCAGAGCTAAACGGTTTTAAGTACCTACTTACTGTAATCTATTTCTTGCTATTATTATTATTATTATTATTATTATTGCGTCTTACTACCCGTTCAAGTTATACGCACTTACGCTAATGCATAATGGTATGGTGATTGTGAGATGAAATGGAAGACCTACAGTTAACATGGAATCTGAACCCCGGTGGAGGCCTGGCATTCCACACATTCACAAGTTGTGATTAATAAACTTCTTGTCAAAAGTGAAGGAAGGGCTTTAGCTAGTAATTGCTGTCTAATTTAATTTACAAAAACTTAAAATTCATTGACTATGAAGTTATACTCATTTAAATCTAACATAAGAAGTGATGCTGATTTTAAATTGGCGCACAAATTCTCAGGTCATTGGTCGTAACCATAATGTTTAGTCTGGTCAAGGTAAAAATTACCAAACTGAGTTCTAGTATTGTCTTGGTCATAAACATTTCATTAACATCCATACCAGGTCAACCGCTAAAACGCTGTAGTCATAAATATCAACACCAGATCAACCGCAAAAATATTTCTTATATGGATTGAAGTGCTAAACAAGTGTATAAAAGTGCTATTCCCCATTTGAAATAATTAACTTGATAAACCCTAGATCTACAGATTCAAAGTAGTTTATACTGGATGTTATAACAAATGATAGTAGACCGGGTGCCAAATCATGCACATTACTTATACAGGGTTGCCACTATTTTCTCATTACCAAATTCCCTGTGTTTTCCAGGTTTTCCAGAGGAAATTTTCATTTTTCCAGACACCTAATAGATATTATAAATATAATTATGGAGGTATTTAATTTTGTTTTAAAGAAAATTTAAAAATGAAGAGTGGTAATTGTCATTGGAAGCATGTTTTATTGTGCAAGAGAAACACATGTTTAAG
>CABFOV010001637.1:97954-109820 GCA_902141375.1 Timema poppense
TATATACAGGAACCATTATGTTTTTAAGAACTAATAGTTAAGTAAGAAGACAAGATTATTTTATCAAATTAACAAATATGAAAACATTTATAGTTTCTTTTATTCAAGTATGCTTAGGAATTCACAAAAAAAATATCTTAAAGTTGGAGTTACTATTTATGTATGACTGATTATGTGTGAGTATGTACTATATGTAGTTCATTTTCAGGGGGTAGGTGAGGTAGAGTAGCTATGCGCAGACACAAACACAATCAGACATTTTTACAATAGACTAGCAGGCTGGAGGCAATATTTTCATAAACTTTTCACTTTACAGTATACTCCATTTTATTTATCCTGGCCACGGCAGAAACCAGCTAAATCCACCTTTGCTAAATCAGGAGAAGACTGTAATAAAAATGTTAACACCCATAAAGATAAAAACAAACAATATTGACACCTTGGCAGTTTCTAAAAAATTATAAATAGCAAAATTGTAAAATAGGTAGGGTACAGTCTTAAAACATCACGCTACAAAAACAATAATCTGGGATACTTTCAAAAGGAGTAATCTTTTTTAAACAAGACAAATAAGTTTAACACACCAAATTCCAAAGAATGAATTCATTCGACTGGCAGGAGAAACACGCGCCAGCAGCATGGGCTTGATGAAGTTGGGGGATGGGGGTGGAGGAAACGAGACGTTTGTGTTTTTGGCGGAGGTGAGTGGAGGAAGCCGAAAATGCGCGGCATTTGCCGAACGAAAACGAGTCGTCTCAGTTACTCAGGACTTATCTCACTCAAGCTGATGAGGTGCTGGTAAGCATAGTCATCATAAATGAGACATGTTCCAATCAGACTGCTCAGATCTCCAGTTACAAATTTTAGTCTATATTATTCCTACTATTTTAAGCTTGCAAGCACTGTATTGCCCAATTTCACTAACAAATTCCAGTAAATTCTAGCTTTTTGGTGAAATTCCCTGTGTTTTCCCGGTTTTTTCCCGACACAAACAAATTCCCTGTCTTTTCCAGGTTTTCCCTGTTTTCCAGGTGCGTGGCAACCCTGTTATAGTGCTTACTGGTAAATAAAAGTTTAGAAGTGTGCTATTCACTGTCACAATCATTCAATGAGCAACTGGAAACTTAATATATGGCCATTCATTTTCAAAGTAAGCGATAATGAAATGTGTGAACTCCGCAGGCAAAACTTTGTACACATGCTTTTGAGCAGATTCAGCAGTCGCCATTGGTGTAGAAAGGTTGGAGTCGAGGGGGGTTCATAGCATATTTTAAAACTTGTATTGGCTAAAGATATAGATTAAAACTCTCTTGCGAGGCCCCCTTAGAAAATTGAGCTTTCTACGCCCTTCTAGCTAGTGAACATATTTGGCAGCAGTTGTGAGCTTAGATTTATTTTGTTTTATTACGCTAGGTCTCTACAAAGCATTTGGAATACAACAGACAATTCCCTTTCCTGAGAAAACCTGCTAATATTTGGGACACAGTTTGGCCTGAAAGGTAGCAATCATTTCCTTGATGGATTGTACACTTATTTAAGCTCAGCAGGGCTGCATCTAGGGGTGGCAAATGCCCTGGGCCTCATATTCCAGAGTGGGCCACATTTCCCTCAAAAATTATTAAATCAAATTACAGTTACTATTCTGAATTTTGTATCAAATAGTGTACAGCAATTAACAGCAATAAGTATTCTCTTGGTGATAGGATTCCATTCCAGATTCCTGAAAACCCTAACTTTAGGTAATTTAAGATTTACGTGAATTCTAGTAATGTGCCGCAGTGCAGTAGAATATGCCACCATTGTGCTAATGATGTCTGTTTACAGACACCTGACAGTGTAGTGGTGCAAAGAGAAATATACTTTTGTTAAGCTGGATTGATTGTTTCCATTTAATAAAGTACAGTAATTTTATGGGTTTCATAAAACACGAGAAATTATTAAGTAACGTAAGTTCGGAGTATGTACCAATATATAACATATTGATGTTAAAATTGAAAAACCGCCCTGCAAAGAGGATGGGAGAGGGTGGGGGATAGTGGAGGAGCCTCACTTTTTTCTTTAGTCCCAGGCCACACATTTTCTTAAAACGGCCCTAAAGCTAAGCCATATTAGAAACCAGGACAGAAACAATTTTGGGTGGAGTGTGAGTCGGTAAAAATGTACAGACTCCAACTACGACTTCAAAATAAAAACTTATAGTATTATAAACATAGTTTATACTTTTTTTATTATTTAGGATCTATATTTGTAATGTGGATTGACAAATTTATTTAAATATAAATTCACAATCACAAAGAAGCTTCCCGTCATTTGTATTGAAGCATTTTAATGCAGTAATTTTTTTTACTAATTAATATGCATTAGCCATTTATGAAAGAGTTGACCAGTAGTAAGATAGAGGAGTCGGAGTCAAAGTCTTGGCATGAAGAGTCCACAGCCCTGGTGGAAATGTGCTAGGTAAGCTATTAAACGTAATGATATATAAATAAAAGGATAGTATATGATACATTAAATTACTGAGCTAGCCTACACACAGGGTCAAAACAGTTGTAATGAGAAATACTTGTCAAGATGTGAATTGTTGCCAAATTTTATATTCAAATAATCAAAGAAAAGACTCGATAAATTTTTTTTTATTAAAACCATAATATACAGTTCAAATCGTATTTATCTTATAATTAATTAACTAATTTGATAAATTGAGGAGTAAATTGAGAACAAGATCCATCTGGGACATATTTTACTATACTAAAGGTTAGGAAGTAGTCAATAATCTATAACAATCTGAGCAACGGATCTCAAGTATAAATGAAACAATGGGAATGCAAACTAAAGACATCAATTTCGTCTGGTGCACAGGCGGAAAGGTAATTGTTCAAACAAGGTACTGACCAGGTATAGGGGTTTTATTTTCTCCCTTCGCACAAATGAGGGTACACTCCCTATAATATCCTAATCCCTACACCATTAGTGTAACCATGTAAATAGCTCGGAGCAGTGGTAAGACACAGTGCAAAATAAAGGGAAAGAAAGTTGACTCATTGTCGACTTTCACCAATGAGAGTCCAGGAAAAGATACTGTGAGGTACCAAACACCAATATAAGGCACAAAAAAAGCAGCAAATCTTCTGTTCCAGATATACAGTTATATATCTTCTGTACTCGCCCCAGTGGCCGAATGGTCTAAGGTGTCATTCCCGTGTTAGACTGGCCTACTGATGATGGGGATATAGAGGTTCGAATCTCGGTCGGTTCCCCTTAGAGTGGTTTTTCTAAATGGTTTCCCACTCTTTCAACGCAAACATAAATAGATTACCTCTAAAATACTTCCCTCCTAATAGCCAACCCATAATATTAATTATCATCTATGTGGAAAGGTGGTAAGACGAGGTGATATTTTTTTTTTACACATATACACTGTACACTAACACGTAAGAAAACAGAAGTAATTCAGACTTTTCTGAGCAGCTGACATATCGATACATCACTAAATACACTTTTAGCAATATCAAACAATGCAAAATATGTATTGAGAGGATAAGGATATATGTTTTCTAGTCATTTTGCAAAATGCCCAATAATGCGAAAACCAGATTTCATGAATGCTAGGGAACCTAGTCTACCCTGTTATTCCCCAAAGTAGAACTCATTATATTAAAATGTTGATACAAAAGTTAACCAAAAATTTCCAATTGTTACAAATATTTATAACTAGTCTTAAACTAAAAATTGTGTTTTTACTGGTGCCATGAACACATCACCTTTCAACCTTAGAGATCCTCTAATTTGAATATCCAAATCTTGTATTTATAGAAATATTTTTTAAATTGATGAATTCATACAAAGATAATGATTGACCAATAGCATTGACAAAATATTAGTGACAATGACTCTACAATTAAATGATTGTCGAGTCAGCAAGAATTATGCGCCACAAAAAAAACCCGGCACTTGGTCCCGCTTGAACTTCCTAACTAAACTACTGAATGATAAGTTTTAAAACCAAATTCTACGGTGAAACAAAGCTGCCACCAGATTCAATAATAGTTTTAGCTGAACTATTTGACATCATTAGAGAAACTATCTATATCTACTGCACACACATTTTTATCAAAACATTCACATCTACAGATTCCCTCCATAGTCTACGTGGATCGCGCGCGAAAACTGCAACTACCCACCCTTACCTTTTTCCCACGGTACTAAATCCTGTTTAATATGTTAAATTCTTTGTACGAATTATACAACATAAATGGTATTCCTTCTTAACTATCCTGAAAACAAGATTGCTTACCAATGTAGCTTCGAAAAGAGCAGTAACCTAAAACTTTAGATTGTGATCAAATACAAGATAAATAAAGGTAAATAAAATAAATTATAACATAAAGTAGATCACTGATTAAATATGTTTTAAAATCTTGAACCTCATGAGTATAATACTTACAGTATTTTTTTAAATCTCGAAAAGACTACACCAGGAACAGTTTAATAGGTTGGTCTCGTACACGAATCCTAGATAGCTTTCTTCATTTAACTATTTGGCGGGAACATATTTCATCAAAAAATTGATCACACTGTTATTAAACATACAAACTAACACACAAACAATTAAGCCAAAGAAATTATGATAAAATACACACATAAATAGGTGATGAGAAGCAGCTAGAGCCGTGCGTCTGAAGAACTTGTCTGAAAGCTTGCCAAGACTCCTGCTGATCGTCTTAACACTAGGGGTGATGGCCTTATGATATGGCGGGTAAGAGGGGGGGAATGTTTTCAATTGAACGCTCTGCTATTGGTTGAGATAAACCGAGGCAAAGTCAACTACAGCTGGCGCTCAGCTGATCGTTGGCACTCCACAAAACTGCGCGCACGCGGGAAAACCGGCATTGATTCAAATGAGACAAAAAAATTGTGTTGAGATATTGAGAAATAATATTCAAGTTAAAGGAGAATAATTGTGAATTGGAAAGTGTGTGGTGTATCAAATTTATATAAGACGTATGTAATGTACCGTATATTTATAATTATATCCATATAAATTGTCGTATATATTTTTTTAAATATAATTATTGGGTTTATTTATCTTACTAAATTCCAATAAAGTATGTGTACAACTTCAGGAATAATGGTACGCTAATCACCAAACCTAATAGTGAAAATTCTAGTATTATATTTATTTATTCAACCTTTACTGTATTTCCCTATATAAACTTTGATATTATTTAAAAATAATAGTTTATTATTTCTACTTTCGGCCCTTCTGAAAGAAGTATTGTGATCGTAAAAAAAAATTGAACTCAAGATTTTGATAAATGTCGACGTTTAAGATAAAAGTTTTTTTTGGTGCGGTCTGTATCTTGGGCTAGAGCCGAAACCATTCTACCGATAGGGTTAAAACGTGGTATCTAAGGTTTTATAAGGTTCTCCCTAGAAGTTTTTGTTTAGATATCTAACCCCGATAATTCACTGAAGTGCAAAATGAGAAGAAAATAAAATCTCTTTTCATGAAATCCGCTTTAATTTTTTTTTTTTTAATTAAATTTCGTATTTAGGCACTGTTGAACATAACAAACAAAATGGCAACCCTCATTTTCCAATGAAAATGGCTTGGAGGATACTTTAAATAAGAGTAAATATCTCATTTTGATCATATTTCCGAAACTATTTGAGATAGGAAACAAGTTAAACTTGTAAAACTAGTAATATTATATTAAAAATAAAAAGGTATTTATTTGAAATAGTATTCTTTAACCAATAGTTTCCAAGTTTTAACAAATATGTTATACTTTTTAAGTTTTTGTTTTGGAAATGAAAATTTGTTTGTTATACGCTTTGGTGGATAGATATAAATTTTCTCAATATTTTTTAAACGTGTACATTATTTCATTGCTCTTTGGTAGAATGTGATTCTCTTTATAAAATTATTTACCTGCAACAATGTATATTACGAGATTTAAGAAAAATATCTCATTTTTAGGTGAAGGGGCGAGAAAGTCTATGCGGTGCTAAATATTTTCGTCAACAATCCGATGATTCTCTCAAGAAATCCAAGAGTTTTGGGGGTAAACAAACATAAATCTGCGCAACAAGCTGGTAACGAAAGACATGACTCGGGACAAATCTTACCATGTTATCGTATCTTCTGCGATATGGTCAAATATAAATTAGTTGCTATCTATATATTCTCGCTCAATGCGAACAAAACATAGAAATGCTATCAATTATCAACCACCGGCTGTGTAAAGATAAGGCGGTGGCTGGTATTTTTGGCGGTAGCGGGAAAACTTGGGAGACACGCTTTGTTGCTGGTTGCCAAGGAAAGTAGGGGTGAACCATCTCTCCGGAATTCCGCTCCCCGCTCCTCCTTTGTCCACATCCGTTGCGGCGTGACCCCCACCCGTCTGCCCCCTTGTAATTACAGAGGCGATACTAATCATTAATATACTCCAAGTTGATTAGGGATCGATTAACCAACAAGTGGGCTGGATTAACAATACAACCTAGATTCTCAAAATACGACGGAACTTTTGTGAAAAGGGGGAAAGGTGTGATTTCCCCTCGACCGTCGAGAACTCACTACGCGCAATACTCTGGTTGGTCATACGATTCCTATATTTGGATGTCTGTGCTTTCCGCGTCTTACAACCCGTCTGGTTATCCGTATATTTACACTACAGGGGTAAGGGTGAGAAAGGTAGAATCTAGATAAAATGCAGCCCTATCCGAAATAAGCGTGCAGGAAGAGCGAGAAACCATTTAGCATTTTCCCAGAACAGCCCGACTTGAATTCGAACCCCAACCTCTATGTCACGTCTGACACCTATTTTCGCGTAGCCACCGAAAGTTGTAATTCGCGGCACAGTTGAAAATGATACAAAGAAGCCTCTTCCAAAATCAGTAAATTAGAAAAATAAATATCAAAATTTAACCATCAACAAGTCAGTCGTCCATATCGGTGGGCGGGTGGAACAAACGCCAGGCTGGCTGGTGACAAGGAGTCTCGGGCTATGAGAGCAAACTGTTCTCCTGGCGGGTGTTTTTCCTAAATGGTTTCCAACTGTTTTTACACCAAAATACTGATACATTTTATATCAGCTCTAGTTTTAATAGTTCTAAAAAGAAAAAAAATAACCTACCAATTTAATAAATAGGAGCTATAATTTTAGAGGTTCATATTTGTGTAAACGAACAAGAGCACTCATTTCCAAATACGTTTTGACTATTCAAACATAACAAATATATTCCGCTTAAGTTATGTTTGTACTAAGCTGCATTACTTATTTTTTAAGAAATTGTTTTTCTATAAATAGCCCTATGTAGTTTCTAAAAATTCTATACCTTTTTGCTATATGGCAGTAGGGACTCTAAAGTTTTTGCCGCACTTACAAAAGTACTTCACCTATCCCTTTCTTGAGCTAGTTCTATCCAGTCCACCACATTACACCCTATTTCTTTCTTGAGCTAGTTCTATCCAGTCCACCACATTACACCCTATTTCTTTCTTGAGCTAGTTCTATCCAGTCCACCTCATTACACCCTATTTCTTTCTTGAGCTAGTTCTATCCAGTCCACCTCATTATACCCTATTTCTTTCTTGAGCTAGTTCTATCCAGTCCACCTCATTACACCCTATTTCTTTCTTGAGCTAGTTCTATCCAGTCCACCTCATTACACCCTATTTCTTTCTTGAGCTAGTTCTATCCAGTCCACCTCATTACACCCTATTTCTTTCTTGAGCTAGTTCTATCCAGTCCACCTCATTATACCCTGAATTAAAAAGTATTTACATTTGCTTCTAGTGCAGAAACTATTTGTTTTATAAAATTACTTTTCAAATAAAAGATTTTTTATCTTTAATAGTACTACAACAATACAATGGTGAGTTATATTGTATTTCAAATAGTTGCAAAGAAATTATGAAAATTGGAATATACCCTTCAAATAAAGTCAAAGTTAATTTAATGAAAAAATTAGAATTGACATATTGTTTATAGTGATAAGCAGTCAATGTATAGATATAAAATTTAATCAAAATCGTTATAGCGAATTTCGAGAAAATAGATTTTTTTCACTTTTTGCCCTGTTGTAAACTACTCCTAAATTTAGAGTTAGATATCAAATTCCAAAAAACCCTTGGAGTAACCCTATGAAAACTCCAGATAACAAGTTTTAGTCGAATCGGTAAAAAATAGTTTCGGCTCTAGCCTGAGGTACGGACAGGCAGACAGACAGACGGCATTATGGAAACCACTTTTTTTGTTTCAGGATGTCATGAAACATCGACATTTATCAACATCTCGAGCTCTTTTTTTTTTCTTTTTTTTTTCGATTACAGTACTTTCCCTTAAAGGTGTCTAAGGAACGTCAGAAACAGTAGTACATGAAAGATCAAACATAAATGATAAACAATAGAATGCCTATCCACACATACAAATAGTGCAGGACAAGCCATCAGTTTGGATTTCCTACGTATTTTTCACAATTATTACATCATTTGGCTCGGTCCAATCTTGTCCCTTGTTTCGATGTCTTTGGAAGGTTCATGGGGTCTATTATTTTTATACTAAAATTAATTTAAACACGAGAATACAGCCGGGTAGTGAATCAAGTTCAATTCATATTTAAGTGTTGGATCATGTGCTTAACATTCCATTGTTTAGTTATGGATTAATTTGCTCTTGTTTTGTAAAAGTGACCAAAAAATTATTTTTAATGTACAAACCGAAGTCGAGCTATGGTAGCGTAACTGATTCAACCAATGTTCAAAATATCTTGGTGTGAACTACTCTAAATAGCTTCTATAGCTATACAATTTTCACAAATTTCCGGGGAAGTATCACTTCAAATAGTTTCTAAAGAAATTTAGTTTTAAAAGAATTCGGGAGAGGATCCCTCACAACTTTTAGAGGCATCCAAATTTCAAAAGGTTTATAGGGGAGAACCACTCTAAATAAAATATAGAAGATTTTAATTTTCAAAAATTTCAGACGAGGGTGCCTCAAATTATCTTCTTGGGGTATCCAATTTTACCAAATTTGCTGAGTTAGGGTCCCTAAGTCCCCCTTTGGCTTGGGGGTCAAAGTCTTTAAAAATACCTTTTATTTGCTAAGAACGTCTTCTAGACAAATAAGGCTCAGATGCTATTGAAGTCGAACAGAACAAAGAGAGGGGCGCCCCTGGTACAGGGCCCAGTTTGAGCACCTGGCAGGCCTGCCTCAGTATACTCTGCCGGGATTCGAACCTTGACCTCGTTACCGGGAAACCGTAATATATGAGTTCCACCCATAGGTAAGATCCACCTTATTTTAAAATATTTTTCTTTCTTCCTCTCAAACAGTCGTATCTTATTATAAATTCCAAATATATAGAAGATAGGGTGGAACGTGCTATCCTCAGTGGGGGCTGAGAGGTCCGGGGTGTTACACAACACTTACCAGAGAGATCGAACTTCATATCCCGGGCGGGTTCTGGCTGTCTGTGTTGTTTCTCAAATATAACTTTCATTGTAATGTGTTCGTTATCTCTCCACGCTGATGGAGGTGCATTTATAATATACTATTCTACTCATCCTTATCCATCAGATTACATACGTTACTAAAACTTGTGTTAAACGTGCTATTAAGAAATCTGGGAGCCATTTCATTATGTCCGAAGAAATGTCTACGAATAAACTTTTTTTTAAAGTGTAAAACACTATCTTCAGTTCTGGCTTAGTTCAAGAGGTAAAGAAGAGGGAGATAAATGATAGAAAATGAACTCGCATTAGAGTAAATATGATATGAGAAAACATCTACTGGTGAACTCTCTCGGGATTCAAACCTCGACCACCCTGTCACAAACGATCGGGTTTATTGCTAATCTGGCGCCTTAGAAAGCGTGACCACCTATGTAGGCGTGTAAATTATTAATTAATATGTAGGGCCTACGTTATATACCATAAATGAATGCACGCAAATCAAAATCTTGAAAATAATTTTTGAAAAAATTCGGTAATTTGTGTTAGTTGTCTCAGGTAAAGAAGTACCCCTTAGTTGTTATGTTCTGTGCTCCTACTCACCATGTAGCTCAGAAGAAACGCTACAAACTTCTTTTTAAGGCTCTAACACTCGTAAAGAATACAGTTTCACTAGAACATCGAGAGGTATTCTTTTGGTATAACAGAGATCCCAGTTCCAGGGGTTAGCGAAATAAGTGAGGGTCAGTGGTCATTGAGTCAGCGCTGTCGTCTTTATAGACAGACACACTCTGGAAATACGTTTTGTTTAAATGAATGGGGAATCTCTTATAGTGCGGTCTGTTGGGCGTTTGATATTTCGTATTTGAATACCAGCGTGAAATTTAGCACAGATGGGACACAACTGATATCATCCTTTAGGGGATGAAGAGGGGCGCAAAAGTCATCAGAAGACTATATTTTTTGCTTTGTTTTTAAAAATGGCGCGTTTTATCAAAATATGTTTTAAACAAATAATGTTAATCATACAATTAATTATTCATAGTAAAATAAATAAATATAATAATAATATGATGAGCCATTAGGCCAATATATAGATTTTTTAATATTTTAATGCAAAGATTTTGAAAAGGAATTGAAAGTGTTTCAGCCGGGATACAATCTATTCGGTTATCTGGGGCTGCATCAATGTTTTGACACCGCGTCTTACTACTCGTTAGGGTTGTACACTTATGTATTAATTAATGAGGACAGTTATATTTATAGGAAGTGTACCCGCGTTTGAGTGGAAAGCAATTTCGAGGGGGAAAAAAACCTTAGTACACCCGATCGAGATTCGAACCTCAGTCTCTCCACCATCGGCAGTCTAGTCTACCGCGAGAGTAGTGTCTTAGACCATGCGGCCACTGAAGCGGATCATCTATAAAAAATAATACAATAAAGCGTTAAAATAAAATTTAGGAAAACAGTAAAAATTGGACCCATAAAAGTTATAGTTACTTTATTATAGACCAGAAATTTATTTTGTAAATATAAACCTTTAGGGAAAAGGCCCCATTTTTCTAAAACAGTGATCTACTTGTTAAATGGCGGACAGTGATGATCACAACTTTATCGTGTCAGTGTATGAAAGACGTTATTCTCTTGGCCTCCATCTTGAAAGACGTTGGACGCGTGGTACTATGGTGAGATCTTGAAGGGGGTTGTATCCTACCCCAGTTACCCACCCTGGGACACCAGATACTTACCCTCCTTGCGCCGGCAGCTCCAAGCCTGGTTCACACGATAACATGTCCTGCTCACATGAGTGCACACGTTTTACTCACGGACTCTTCGTGCCAAACATATGATTGGAAACAATATTTGAATACCAGGGATTGTTTTTTGCCCGATTTTTATGTATAAATATCCAGTGAATATATATTTTTTTCAAATTGTATATAATATAAGTATTCAACCGATAATTCGCAAAGGCTATGCACGTATATAAAGGACAATTTGTCAATACATCTCCTTGAACAGTCGAGAACCTTCTAAATATTAGGTCCAATATCCTATCATTTTCAATGATAACTGTTCAACACCCTGGCTCAGTCGGCAGCGTATCTGTGTACTGAGGCCCGGGTTTGATTCCTGGCATCGCTGAAAAAATGTATCATAGGTGAAATGATGTTATTTCTGTTCTAGATTTAAGTTAGCTTTTAAGTCGTGTGCCGATATAATAAGTCGGTTCAGCCAGTACACGTTAAATAGTAAATACCTTAAATTAATGCAGAAATGAACATGTCCCAGGTCCAATATGTTACACACTGTGTGCAGAGAGGGTATTATACAACCTTGTAGCTACAACATCTTGTCAAATAAATGGTGTCGTGTGTGCCAGGCTTTATAACCAGGTGGGATAGATTG